>JASDQU010101386.1:557716-568611 GCA_032191745.1 Picea mariana
TCATTGTAATCATATGTTTTCGAATGAGCGTAGCCATCACATCTCTTCTCAGAGATAAAGTTTCCACCATTCTAGCGAGTCTTGCACTCTGTATTTTTACAGTCTATGTGCAATTATTTCATTAATATAAATCATGTATTGTTGTATCTCTCTGTTTCTAGAAATTTTTATGAGTATTTCATTGTAATATCTCTGCTTTCATTTCATTTTGAAAATAATCTGAATCACAGGTGAAGCATTCAAACTATCTGTTCCCCGACACATCGCTACCCAATCGACTAGTCTATCACCACTCTATGTTAAAAAATGAGGAAATCAAGTGCCAAATCCAAGAGCTGCTCGGAAAGGGGCACATCCAACAAATCTCATCACCTTGTGGAAGCCCAATCATGCTTGTGCAGAAAAAATATGGGACCTGGCAACTCTGCATTGATTATCGGGCCCTAAATAAAATCACAGTCAAGAACCAATACCCAATTCCCTGAATTGATGATCTCCTTGACCAACACAGGGGGGCCAAATACTTCATTAAGATTGATCTGAAGTTCATCTATCACTAGGTCCCAATAAGGCAGAACAATGTATAGAATACTTCCTTCAATTCCAAAGAAGGTATTTTTTAATGGTTGGTCATGCCCTTTGGCTTGACGAATTCCCCAACAACTTTCACGAGGATGATGGATGATATATTGCATCCTTTCACCAATTATTTTGTGGTGGTGTATTTTGATGACACCTTCATCTTCAACAAGAGTTGGGTGGAACACTTGCAACATATTTATCAGGTTCTGCACACTCTGCGGCAACACAATCCATATGCAAATTTGGAAAACTGCTCCTTCGGCATGAACATGGTCTAGTACCTAGGATACATTGTTGATGAGCATGGGGTGCATGTCAATCCATCCAAGACCATTTCATTCATGACTGGCCAGCCCCAACCACACTCACTGAGCTTCAGAGCTTCTTAGGCCTTGCCAATTTCCATCCCAAGTTCATGTTGGGATCCTACCATATTGCATGGGCCCTTAGCCAAGTGACCAGGGGTGGTGGAAAGGAAAATTTCATGTGGGTCCAGTTGCAACAGAAAGTCTTCGATGATTTGAAGTAGCATTTGTGCTCATCCCCATTTCTCTCATTACCCGACCTACAATATCCTTTTGAGATTGAAATATATGCTTCAGACTATGTTGTGGGAAAAGTTTTCACTCAACACAGACATCTCGTGGCCTATCATAGTGAGACACTATTAGATATTGTCCATAAGCACCCCACTTATGATAAATAAATGAAATCCATTATACAAGCTTTCCGCCAATGGAGGAATTACATTCTTGGGAAGGAGACATACATCCACACTGATCACAAGCCTCTGCAGTTCATGCAGACACAATTGCAGAATGACCTCCATTAGAAGTGGTCCACATACTTGCAACAACTCCATCTAAACAAAAAGTATAATAGAGGGAGAACCAACCACATCGTTGACTGCCTCAATCGACCTCTATTTACAACACTAACCACTGTGATACACTCTTTCATCCATGAGACCTCCAGATGGTCCCAAATCTATAAGAGATATCCTTACTTCGCCACTACCTACCATATGTTGGGCACAAACACAGATGCCATTGATTTCCATATTCATGAAATTTTTTTATTCCATCTAGGCCATCTCTACATCCCATCAAGTGTGCAAGTGAAGCTGACTTTGGAATCTCACTATAGTTAGGTGGCAGGAGACTTCAGCATTGAAAATACATTGTAGCATTGCAACAACATTTCTATTGGTCAAAACTTTGACAGGATGTTAAAAAGTATATTAGGTCTTGCACAAACCGCTCCATTGATAAACCTGCCATTAAGAAACAGGGCATGTACACCCATTTTCCTACTCCCAACAAGCCATGGGAATCCATCTCGATGGACTACATGTTGGGCCTCCCTTCAACCAATCAGGGAATGATTGTATTTTTTGGCTGTTGATCGATTTTCCAAGATGGTGATTATGGCCACCTACAAGAAGAGAATCACAGTCAAGGCCACTTCCAAACTCTTCTTCGAATGAGTCTAGGTACATTTTGGGGTACCACAAACCATCGTTTCAGATCAGGACAGTCGATTCCTTAGCACATTCTGGTCGAGTCTCTAGTCACTGCTGGACACCAAGCTCACCAAATCCATTGCATTCCAACCCAAAAGGGATAGCCAAACTGAGGTCTTCAAGAGGATGATCATGCATTTATTGTGCATGTACAATTCCAATAATCCATGCACATGGGATGAGAGTATCCCCTATGTTCAACATAGTTACAATAGAGACATACATAGCTCAACTTTCTATAGCCCCATTCATGTGGGGTTTGGATTTCAACCATTGGGTCCCATGGATGTTGCACTACCTCTTGCATCCACACAGGAAGAATTGTCCCATGCTCAAACTGAATCTGAAAAATCCACCTAATTCATTGAATAAATCTAGTAGATCCGCCAACGCCATGAACAACACTAGGTGCCACACAAGTTTCAAGTGGGAGATAAAGTTTGGTTGCACTTGTAGAAAGGATTCCTTACAAGACCCCATCAAAATATTTTTCCACTCTTCTATGGAACTTACACCATCATTAAGGAAGTGGGTGACAATGATTTTGATGTCAACATTCCCCCCTTCCTTGGCTTGCACCCAGTGTTTAATGTGGAACTCCTTCGGCCATACTTTCCACCATTATTGGACACCTCAGAGATAGCAAAATAGTTGACACCAATAGAGATCAACCCTAACTACATGGAACACGAATTCATTGATCAGATCGTGGAAACACAGGTCAAGATCACTCACCAACAAAAGCTTCATCTTTATCGTGTTGTCAAAGCAGGGCAACTCATGCACCAAGGCAAGTGGCTTACTTGGGGCCAAATTCAGCGTAAATTTCCTCAAATGATGGGGGAACTCAATGCAATGGAGACCATTTCTTCCTAAGGGGGTAGGATTGATCTAGGTGTATATCAGTGGCCACCCACCTATTCCAACTAGCTCACATACAATTTCAATCTTGGTAGTTTTCTTCTAGTTTTTTGGGTCCTAAACGTTTGGGGCCGTTTTGAGGCCCTAAACAACTTTTTTTTTTGGATCGCTATAGTCACACTACTAATCGAGTCATAGTGTGGTGTCAAATGTGTAGTCCTAGGATATACCTTTCCAATGGGATATCTTACACCTAAAAAGGAGATCGTATGCAAAGGTTATGACCCCAGGAAGTTTATGTACCAACTTACCCCATCGGGGCGCACATGAGTTTTGGCACTTCATCTCCTAGGGTTAGGTTTTTGGATTTATAGGGTTTAGGATTACTTTTTATTGATAAAACTTCCTGGAGGCCTCATTTTAATGTGTTCATGTGAATGCGCATAGCCGCCACATCTCTTCTCAGAGATTAGATACCACCATTCGATCAAGATTGTTTCATTCTGCATTTTACAGTTTCAACAGATTTCTTTAGTATAAAAAGAGAAAGATTGGAAGTAATAACATATATAAGTATATAATCAAATTAGTCCAGATTACGATCACATATACTATAACAACTCACAAACTCAAGGCATGGAAATATTCAAAGAAATATCAATAACTACAAAAATATGATTAGGTTTTCATAATAATTAATCTACAGCAAACAAAGCATTCTTACAATCCATATAAACAATAAACATCTTCACTTGAAGTAGTTCAAAGCTTCGATCAATTTCTACATAGAATTCCTTCTATAAAATACTGGCCCTAAGTGATTCTCAATATTCATTAACATTGTATAAGTTTTTGAAATAGTTCTTGGGTTTATACAATGCTCGAAAAGACAAAAGTAAAAAAGTCCCTATTTTGAGAGTCTTTAGTCTCTTTTATACAAATAATAGTAAATCCTATTTGTCTTTTCGCCTTCTTCTTGAAGAGGCAGTTACAAACTATTCACATTCCCTTCTCTCATGACCAGTGTCACAAAAGGATGAAAGTCGAGGTGGTTAGGAAAAGAGGAAAGGGAAAACAATGGTTTGTCCTTTTCCTACAAACTTTTTCTCTGGAGATAAGTCGTCCAAACTGCCAACTGGTTATATAGGGACTCGATTCTTCTGTAGGATAGTTGTTCCAGCATTGCTTCGATCATGGAAACACTATCATCCAAGGAAGTCATATCTTTCTCCATTTAGGTCATGTAATCTTGTATCATAGTATGGAGTTTCGTTGGCTGTAGTAAATGTTGATCAATAAGATCGGTTGAAACAAAAGTTGATGTTTCAACAATCTGTCTTATTTTACTTGTTCTTTCCTGAACTGCATTCACTAACTCTTACATGACTAGATTCTTCCCAAGTTCATCTAAACTTGGGAGTAAACCATGCCTTATAAACTCTTGAGCAGATTTGTGAGTTCTTGAGAAGATCTCCATTACTTTGGTCACCTCTTTGTCTACTTGTTTCCCTACGTATTGGAAATGGTCTAGTGCATACAGATATGTCTTCCTTGTTGATTTTGAGGGTCTGTATAACTCAGTAGGTGCATCAATATTTTTTTCTATCCAAGTATCAATGAATGTTATACCTTCCCAGATAGTGTTGTATTGTGTTAGTTGCATATGTATCCAATAATTTTGTTCAATAACTATTGCAACTACGTTTTGGAAGAGATGTAGGTTGGCATGCATATCGATGATGCCACCTTCCAGCTCATTTATCACTTTTTCCACGTTGGATTTAAAATTGAGAAGACTTCTCTCATATATCCTAACTTGTTGGAGCTTCTCTTCTAACTCTTTGGTCTTCATTTCCTTTTCCTCGTTCTTTTGGCATAGCCTCTGTGTATTATCCACAGTTGCATCTATGAATGAAAATCCTTCCCTAGCTATTGCCATAGGGTTTTCCCTAACATCTCGTGTAATGAGCACCCGAGTTACTACTGATAAAGGAGCTCCTTTAGCTATTGGAACCTTCTTAACTCTTTCTTGTATGATCCTTCCCATTTTGTTATCGTACGTGAAAATACGGATGTCCAATATTTCAGTTGACCAAAAAGGTTCCTAAGACCCAAGACCCAAACCACTACTTGTTGTTTTTCTTCCCGCGCCTGTGGTGGAAGTTCCAGGGACATACATGTCCATTAGGTGTGTGTCTCCTTCTCTATCCTTTGCATCCTTCTTCCTTTATTCTTCAACAAATTTATCTATTGCTTCCTTTTTTGCTAATTTTGTCGCCACCCTTACTTCCTCCACTAATTATTTTTCCTTTTCAATAGAAAATGTCACTTCGGCGTCCGATTTTTTTCTTGTTTCCCTTTCTTCCATAGCCTTTTCTTCGTCATCTTCCAGCTTTTGCTTCTTTTTAGCATCATTTCTCTTCTTCAACATGTTCTCTTTTTTCCTCCTCTTTTTTTTCAGTTAGTGCTTCTTATTCTTCTTCTGTAGAACCTGAATGGGTCGAGAGGGAGATGGGGGAAGATCTCTCAGCTTCATCTCTCTCTGCATCTTTTATGGTCGCTTCTCTTGCAACTTCTTCATCCAAAATCCTTACTCTTGGTTGACCCTGCCTATTAAAAATAACCTCATCATAGATTATGGAATTTTGATTTACTCTTTCTTCTTCCCAGAACTCGGTGGTGTATTCATAAAGGAGTCTCATGCTATGAATATTCTCTTTGAAAATGTTATTGGGATCATGTCTCCTGAATCTTTCCTCTCCAAAATGGAAGGAGAGAAAGGTGTATACTTATGTCTGGGCTTGTTTCAGGTTTTCAAAGAAGTAGTTTCCAATGTAAAGAGGCAATGGAGGCCAGATGGATTTCTTTGATCTATATAACATTCCTCTAACCCCATGTATGATTGTTTGATATGATACTTGCTGGAGCACACGTTTATCTGGGATGAACCTAGGAAGTAGGTGAGGCGATTTCATTGCACCATATATCTTGATATATGTATCTTGCTCCATTAGATACCAATCCCAAATATTCCTTATAACTTATATGGCCTTGTCGGTCATACAGGGTGGGGAGGTGCAAAAAAATGAACTCATATAGTGGGCCAAGAAAGTGTTCAGGGATCCTTTGATAATATTTTATCTATTTGTGCTCCTAGAGCACTTTGCAGTAAATATGGATAGCGACATCAACAGGTAACCAAATCCATCCCATGTTTGGGTATTTTTGAGCTATGCACATTATGTACAACATATATTAAGCCATATGGAAGTTGGGGAAGATGCCCAGTTGTGCTTGTGTAACAACTGAAATAGCATTTTTAAGGTTCTCCGACAATATTCCTTCCCAATTGGATGAGGCACCTACATCTGCACAGAAACAAATTAATGGTAGATATGACAAAGGAAATTGTGTTGCGTCTAGTTCCCCATACAACCTACACAACATGGATACCATATAATGGTATGATCTTCTTAGATTGGTAGTGGGATATCGACCCTTGATCTACTATTTGAACTTATTATCTTCTTTATACTAGGTGGGGAACAAATCCTTTGGTGTGAGCTCCAACTCGCTAAGGAGCTAACCATCTAAATTTTTGTTTTTGGCCTCAAGGTGATAAAATTTGGCTAAATCATCAGACTTGAATGAAGCTATCAACTCCTTCCTTACATTAAATATATACCTACTATCCACGTATAAATTCTTAAAAATCCATGAGATAGCATATGCACAATGGAATACCGCTGGATGTGCTGCCACCCAGAAAATTATTGATTTTCTTATGTTCTTAAATGTCTCGAGTTCACCTAGGTCTTCTGCTTCTGTAGAAAAAATTGATTTCTTGAACATGTAATAGACTTCCCCCCATTTCAATGTCTCTCCTTCTTTGTCCAGAATTCTTGATGTATCATTGTATACATTCCTAACACTTTCTGGTTCTGTTGTCTATTGAGAGCTTCCAAATGGTTCAACTCCTACTGGATTTATTGTTGTTTTCTTTCGTGGCGACATGTCTGAACCTGCATACAATGATAAATTTGTAGCACCTTATTAAAAATAATTAATAAATAACTATTCAAGACATGTCGTTCTTCGTATATAGAAATCAATTTCCTACTAAGATTGTGAAATACTTGGGTAATTTTCTGAGAAAAATGAACAATTTTAAATGCAAATCGGAGGAGTTAATAGTAACTCCTTCAAGAAGTTTGTAGGAGTTAATAGTAACTCCTCCAAGTAGTTTGGGGGAGTTAATCGTAATTCCTCTGAGCAGTTCGGAGGGGTTAATATTAACTCTTCCGAGTAACACTCACAAGAGTCTTTATTAGTCTTGGGAGTGTTCATATGTTTCACAAAGAACTCCTCCGATCTTCTCGGAGGACTTGTTAGTAACTCCTCCAAGATCAGAGGAGTTAATAATAAATATCTCGAGCATATCAGATAAGTTAGTAGTAAATTTTCCAATATGCTCGTAGAGTTACTAAAACAACTTTCAGGATTTAGTTTGCGAACACGAAACACATCGAGGGATATGTTGATTGAATTATAGGAATATGTCAAGTACTTAGGGTTTATTTGAGTCAAGAATCTACACCCTAGACATAAATGGAAGGGTGTTACCTTGCAATAGTTGACATCGAGGCAAAGAGCTTGGATAAGGATCGATTGTAACGATATCCATTTGTCCATATCGTAGCCATAATGGGTTAGGTTAGTGACAAAGGAATAAGGTCTTAAATCAGTGAAGAAGAGAAGTGAAAGAATCCAATGAAAGAGAGGTAGTATAGGGTTTAAAGTGTGCAAGAGGAATGAGGGAAAAAATACCTTAACTCTATATTTTAAGTAAAGTGAATAGAGGGGTAAAAAACTTACTGGTTAATCGTTTCCATGTGTATAGGAACGGGATGAACAATTTTCTCAAACGATGTTTATCCCAGGTCTTTGGTATCAAGTCACAAACAAGTGGTATAGTGAAAATAGCCCCAATCCCATTTCACTTTATATAGCTTAAAGTCAATTAAGTAGCATTAAATTCGGTAGGTTTTCTCAGAGACTTTCTTAACAACTCCTCTGATTAGCTCAGAAGCTCTTAAAACAACTTTTCTAAACTTGCTCAGAGACTTTTATCACAAGTTCGTCGAAATTTCTTTATCAGAGATATTGGAGAGAATTCCACCGAGAAGCTCATAAGATTTGAAGGGAACTCCTCTAAGCAGCTTAGAAGAGTTGAAGGGAACTCATCCAAACAGCTTGAAAGATTTGAAGGGAACTCTTCCATGCAGCTCAGAAGAGTTGAAGGGGACTCCTTCAAGCAGCTCAGAAGAGTTGAAGGGGACTCCTCCGAGCATCTTGGAAGAGTTGAAGGGAACTCCTTCGAGAAACTCGGAAGAGTTGAAGGGAACTCCTCCAAGCAGCTCAGGAAGATTTGAAGGGAAATCCTTTGAGCAACTTGGAAGAGTTGAGATTAAATTTGCCGAAATTTTTTTAAAACTTAAACTTTGAATAATTTCTCAATTTTTTTCAAGTGAATCACGAGTTACCAGGAGAATCTTTTGATTGACCAAAGGGGCTTATGATATTTTTCTTTAGGCTTCAAAAAATAAGGAAGCTCCATTTTAGGAAAGTATCCAAATATAAGGTAAAATGGAGAGGTTGTAGTGCTAGTCACAACAAATGGAGACACACTGGGTAAAGCCTTGGATCTTTGCAAAATGAGTCCATTCATAATTTTATTAGGAAGGAAACTCCATCACACAAAATCATAAGGAATAAAAAAAGTTCCCATGACTTGCATATTGAAAAGATCAAGGTGATTCAAAGAGTGTTGAGACTCATTAAAATTTAACAGATTGCTTTCAAACTTATATCAAACTTTATAATGAATGGTTGAAGGGAAGATGTAGGCAGTAAAGTAGGAATGAAACATTAAGAATGTTGAGAATACAAGTATGATGCATTTCTCTAGTGTTTCTCCACTGCCAGCAAGCGTCCATAGCCCCAACAGAGTCAACCTGGTGCCACAAGCCTTGATTCGCTACCAGCAAGAGTCCATAGCCCGAATAGAGATAGTTCCATGTCCCATGTGATATGGAAAGCCTTTCCCCAAGCCTTTACCTTTTATAATATTTGATTCTCTTTTTTTAAGAGATACAGGTGGATGGGGGGATTCCAGTTAACCTTTAAAGGTACTAGGGATGACAAATGTGACAGTGAGATCTGCTAACTTGATTATAGATGATAAAACTTCACGAGTCGTGATTCCTAACCTACTACAAACATCTCATATAGACCATTTCGTTTATCTCTTGTAACATAACAATTTGTTGTTTATCATAGTCTCTTGGCTCTCTGTTCTCCTACTGTCTTTTTGTATTGACAAGCTACGTTCCTCTACCAGATCTTAACTTGTGATAGTGCACAAAGGGTTCACATGTCTGGAAGAGGAGTAGAATGGACATCCTATTACATATATGTTTAGGCCCTCTGCACCGAATGTACTCCTTTTAAGCATGTGACTTGCTTCAGGTTGTGACAACTCCAAAATATCAAGGGCATACAACAAGAAGGACAAGGTAAAACTAGTAGTCAAACAAATCAAGAAAACTCAAACTAACTAAGGAAACAAAATCAAAAGAAAAAACTATAAATAGGTTTTACTTATGTACAAGTGACCAGTATCCTCAAGGGATAACTGATATAATGTTTTAGGACTTGGCCATTTACAGGGAGATATTTGATTTTTCCCTGAAGGTTCTATAAAAGAAAAGTCCCTTGGCCAATATTTTCTTTGATAAGGTAGGGACCAAGACAAAGTTGTTGGAATTTCGAATGTTTCCCTTTATATTCATGCAGTTTATTCCATTTTAGGACTAGATCCCCAACTTGGAATTCTTTCTCATCCACAAATTTCTTATCAAACCAATGTTTTACTATTTGTTGGTGAGATTCAAACTTGGTTTTAGTCTTGTCGTGTATTTATTCAAGGTTTAGCAAGGTATTTGTATGACTTTGGATAACCGGTCATTCTCTCCCTCATGATTGTTGTGTAAGTTGGAGAGAAGGCAGACAAATGTTTGAGGGTAACACAACTTCTTTTCCATAGACAAGAAAATAAGGTGATGTTTCGATGGAGGATTTTGGGGTGACACGATCTTCCTAGAGAGAATTTTGTATTGCATTGTGTCAATTTCTCTGGTGATCGACCACGGTTTTCTTTAGGATACAAATGATGTTCTTGTTTGTGGATTCTTATAGGTTGTTTCCTTAGGGGTAATAGTTAGCCAAATACTTTAAAATAATCCCCTTTTCTAATGCATACTCTGATAATTTCAAAGATGAAAAGTAAGCAACATTATCAAATACTAAAGAGTTAGGAATACCAAACCTTGTGATGATGTGTTACTCAAGCGAATTAATCACTACCTCTTCATTTGCTTTGACTAAAGGGATTACTTCAATCCAATGTGTGAAATAATCAGTTGTGGTTAGAATATACATGTATTGTTTGGATGAATGAGGATTTATCTCACCAATAATATCTAGGCCCCACTGCTTGAATGGTTCTTCCATTGCTACAGGTTGGAGAGGAAAATAAGTATTTCATTCTCTCCCTATTGCTTTTTGACATGCCTTGCAACGTCTCAAGTAAGCGTGAGAATCCTTGAAGAGGGTGGGTCAGTAGTATCCCTCTCTTAACACCTTATGAGTTGTTGTATCTCCTAAGAAATGACCACAATCTGGTCCATCATGCACATCTTTTAGCACCTTATCATCTTCTTGTTTTTCAAGACATCTGAGCAACACTCCATCGTAATTCTTTCTGAACAAGATGCCATGTAATAATTGATATTGTAAATATTTCATCTGCAACACTCTTTTTTTCTTAGCACTCAGATGATATGGAGTGGTTCCATGTTGTAGATAATAC
>JASDQU010101386.1:568631-579532 GCA_032191745.1 Picea mariana
TGTCTCCTGAATCTTTCCTCTCTAAAATGGAAGGAGAGAAAGGTGTATACTTATGTCTAGGCTTGTTTCAGGTTTTCAAAGAAGTAGTTTCCAATGTAAAGAGGCAATGGAGGCCAGATGGATTTATTTGATCTATATAACATTCCTCTAACCCCATGTATGATTGTTTGATATGCTACTTCCTGGAGTAGACGTTTATCTGGGATGAACCTAGGAAGTAGGTGAGGCGGTTTCATTGCACCATATATCCTGATATATGTATCATGCTCCATTAGATACCAATCCCCAATATTCCTTATAACTTATATGGCCTTGTCGGTCATACAGGGTGGGGAGGTGCAAAAAAATGAACTCATATAGTGGGCCAAGAAAGTGTTCAGGGATCCTTTGATAATATTTTCTCTATTTGTGCTCCCATAGCACTTTGCAGTAAATATGGATAGCGACATCAACAGGTAACCAAATCTATCCCATGTTTGGGTATTTGTGAGCTATGCACATTATGCACAATAAATATTAATCCATGTGGAAGATGGGGAAGATGCCCAGTTGTGCTCGTGTAACAGTTGAAATTGCATTTTTAAGGTTCTCCGACAATATTCCTTCCCAATTGAATGAGGCACCTATATCTACACAGAAACAAATTAATGGTAGATATGACAAAGGAAATTGTGTTGCGTCTAGTTCCCCATACAACCTACACAACATGGCTACCATATAATGGTATGGTATTCTTAGATTGGTAGTGGGATATCAACCCTTGATCTACTATTTGAACTGTTTATCTTCTTTATACTAGGTAGGGAACAAATCCTTTGGTGTGAGCTCCAACTCGCTAAGGAGCTAACCATAAAATTTTTGTTTTCGGCCTCAAGGTGATAAAATTTAGCTAAATCATCAGACTTCAATGAAGCTATCAACTCCTTCCTTACATTAAATATATACCTACTATCCACATATGAATTCTTCAAAATCCATGAGATAGCATATGCACAATGGAATACCGCTGGATGTGCTGCCACCCAGAAAATTATTGATTTTCTTATGTTCTTAAATGTCTGGAGTTCACCTAGGTCTTCTGCTTCTATAGAAAAAATTGATTTCTTGAACATGTAATAGACTTCCCCCCATTTCAATGTCTCTCCTTCTTTGTCCAGAATTCTTGATGTATCATTGTATACATTCCTAACACTTTCTGGATCTGTTGTCTGTTGAGAGCTTCCAAATGGTTCAACTCCTACTGGATTTATTGTTGTTTTCTTTCATGGCAACATGTCTGAACCTACATACAATGATACATTTGTAGCACCTTATTAAAAATAATTAATAAAGAACTATTCAAGACACGTCGTTCTTCGTATATAGAAATCAATTTCCTACCGAGATTGTGAAATACTTGGGTAATTTTCTGAGAAAAATGAACAATTTAAAATGCAAATCGGAGGAGCTAATAGTAACTCCTTCGAGAAGTTTGTAGGAGTTAATAGTAACTCCTCCAAGTAGTTTGGAGGAGTTAATCGTAATTCCTCCGAGCAGTTCGGAGGGGTTAATATTAACTCTTTCGAGTAACACTCACAAGAGTCTTTATTAGTCTTGGGGGTGTTCATATGTTTCACAAAGAACTCCTCCGATTTGCTCGGAGGACTTGTTAGTAACTCCTCCAAGATTGGAGGAGTTAATAATAAATATCCTGAGAATATCAGATAAGTTAGTAGTAAATTTTCCAATATGCTCATAGAGTTACTAAAACAACTTTCAGGATTTAGTTTGCGAACATGAAACACATCGAGGGATATGTTGATTGAATTATAGGAATAGGTCAAGTACTTAGGGTTTATTTGAGTCAAAAATCTGCACCCTAGACATAAATGGAAGGGTGTTACCTTGCAATAGTTGACATCGAGGCAAAGGGCTTTGATAAGGATCGATTGTAACAATATCCATTTGTCCATATCATAGCCATAATGGGTTAGGTTAGTGACAAGGGAATAAAGTCTGAAATCAGTGAAGAAGTGAAGTGAAAGAATCCAATGAAAGAGAGGTAGTATAGGGTTTAAAGTGTGCAAGAAGAATGAGGGAAAAAATACCTAAAATCTATATTTTAAGTAAAGCGTATAGAGGGGTAACAAACTTACTGGTTAATCGTTTCCACGTGTAGAGGAACGGGATGAACAATTTTCTCAAACGATGTTTATCCCAGCTCTCTGGTATCAAGTCACAAACAAGTGGTATAGTGAAAATAGCCCCAATCCTGTTTCACTTTATATAGCTTAAAGTCAATTAAGTAGCATTAAATTCGATAGGTTTTCTCAGAGACTTTCTTAACAACTCCTCTGATTAGCTCAGAAGCTCTTAAAACAACTTTTATAAACTTGCTCAAAGACTTTTATCACAAGTTCGTCGAACTTTATTTATCAGAGAGATTGGAGAGAATTCCACCGAGAAGCTCAGAAGATTTGAAGGGAACTCCTCCAAGCAGCTTAGAGGAGTTGAAAGGAACTCATCCACGCAGCTCGAAATATTTGAAGGGAACTCTTCCATGCAGCTCAGAAGAGTTGAAGGGGACTCCTCCGAGCAGCTCGGAAGAGTTGAAGGGGACTCCTCCGAGCATTTCGAAAGAGTTGAAGGGAACTCCTTCGAGAAACTCAGAAGAGTTAAAGGGAACTCCTCCAAGAAGCTCGGGAATATTTGAAGGGAACTCCTTCGAGCAACTTGGAAGAGTTGAGATTAAATTTGCCGAAAATTTCTTAAAACTTAAACTTTGAATAATTTCTCAATTTTTTTCAAGTGAATCACGAGTTACCAAGAGAATATTTTGATCGACCAAAGCGGCTTATGAGATTTTTCTTTAGGCTTCAAAAAATAAGGAAGCTCCATTTTAGGAAAGTATCCAAATATAAGGTAAAATGGAGAGGTTGTAGTGCTAGTCACAACAAATGGCGACACACTGGGTGAAGCCTTGGATCTTTGCAAAATGAGTCCATTCATAATTTTATTAGGAAGGAAACTTCATCACACAAAATCATAAGGAATAAAAAAAGTTCCCATGACTTGCATATTGAAAAGATCAAGGTGATTCAAAGAGTGTTGAGACTCATTAAAATTTAACAGATTGCTTTCAAACTTATATCAAACTTTATAATGAATGGTTGAAGGGAAGATGTAGGCAGTAAAGTAGGAATGAAACATCAAGAATGTTTAGAATACAAGTATGATGCATTTCTCTAGTGTTTCTCCACTGCCAACAAGCGTCCATAGACCCAACAGAGTCAACCCGGTGTCACAAGCCTTGATTCACTGCCAGCAAGAGTCCATAGCCTGGACGGAGATAGTTCCATGTCCCATGTGATATGGAAAGCCTTTTCCCAAGCCTTTACCTTTTATAATATTTGATTCTCTTTTTTTAAGAGATACAGGTGGATGGGGGGATTCCAGTTAACCTTTAAAGGTACTAGGGATGACAAATGTGACAGTGAGATCTGCTAACTTGATTATAGATGATAAAACTTCATGAGTCGTGATTCCTAACCTACTAAAAACATCTCATCTAGACCATTTCGTTTAGCTCTTGTAACATAACAATCTGTTGTTTATCGTAGTCTCTTGGCTCTTTGTTCTCCTACTGTCTTTTTGTATTGACAAGCTATGTTCCTCTACCAGATCTTAACTTGTGATAGTGCACAAAGGGTTCACATGTCTGGAAGAGGAGTAGAATGGACATCCTATTACATATATGTTTAGGCCCTCTAAACTGAATGTACTCCTTTTAAGCATGTGACTTGCTTCAGGTTGTGAGAACTCCAAAATATCAAGGGCATCCAACAAGAAGGACAAGGTAAAACTAGTAATCAAACAAATCAAGAAAACTCAAAATAACTAAGGAAACAAAATCAAAAGAAAAAACTTTAAACAGGTTTTATTTATGTACAAGTGACCAGTAGCCTCAAGGGATAACTGATATAATGTTTTAGGACTTGGCCATTTACAGGGAGATATTTGATTTGTCCCTGAAGGTTCTATAAAAGAAAAGTCCCTTGGCCAATATTTTCTTTGATAAGGTAGGGACCAAGACAAAGTTGTTGGAATTTTGAATGTTTCCCTTTATATTCATGCGGTTTATCCCATTTCAGGACTAGATCCCCAACTTGGAATTCTTTCTCACCCACAAATTTCTTATCAAACCAACGTTTTACTATTCGTTGCTGAGATTCAAACTTGGTTTTAGTCTTGTTGTGTATTTATTCAAGGTTCAGCAAGGTATTTATACGACTTTGGATAACCGATCATTCTCTCCCTCATGATTGTTGTGTAAGTTGGAGAGAAGGCAGGTAAATGTTGGAGGGTAACACAAATTCTTTTCCATAGACAAGAAAATAAGGTGATGTTCCGATGGAGGATTTTGGGGTGACACGATCTTCCCAGAGAGAATTTTGTATTGCATTGTGCCAATTTCTCTGGTGATCGACCACGGTTTTCTTTAGGATACAAATGATGTTCTTGTTTGTGGATTCTTCTAGGTCGTTTCCTTAGGGGTAATAGTTAGCTGAATACTTTAAAATAATCCCCTTTTCTAATGCATACTCTGATAATTTCAAAGATGAAAAGTAAGCAATATTATCAAATACTAAAGAGTTAGGAATACCAAACCTTGTGATGATGTGTTACTCAAGAAAATTAATCACTACCTCTTCATTGCTTTGACTAAAGGGATTACTTCAATCCAATGTGTGAAATAATCAGTTGTGGTTAGAATATACCTGTATTGTTTGGATGAATGAGGATTTATCTCACCAATAATATCTAGGCCCCATTGCTCGAATGGTTCTTCCATTGCTACAGGTTGGAGAGGAAAATAAGTATTTCATTCTCTCCCTATTGCTTTTTGACATGCCTTGTAGCTTCTCAAGTACGCGTGAGAATCCTTGAAGAGGGTGGGCCAGTAGTATCCCTCTCTTAGCACCTTATGAGTTGTTGTATCTCCTAAGAAATGAACACAAGCTGGTCCATCATGCATATCTTTTAGCACCTTATCATCTTCTTGTTTTTCAAGACATCTGAGCAACACTCCATCGTAATTCTTTCTGAACAAGATGCCATGTAATAATTGATATTGTAAATATTTCATCTGCAACACTCTTTTTTTCTTAGCACTCAGATGATATGGAGTGGTTCCATGTTGTAGATAATACTTAAGATCATTGTAACATGATCCTTCAATGGCTGGAAGATATGGAACTTGTTGAGTATACATGATCTATTCATCTTTCCAACCATCCTCTTCTTGTTCTTCAACAACAACTCCTTGGGTTACTAGTTTACACAATCCTTGACCTTTCATGATGTCAAGGATTGTGTACTCTTTACTAGTTTACTATTTTAAATTTGAGGTCATACTCTTGCAAATCCATCATCCAATTTCCTCGTCTTTCACCCAATTCCTTTTGAACAAACAAGGATCTCACTTCAGGGTGTGGGATGATGAATTTAGTGTGATTTTTTAGGATATACAGTCTAAACTACTTGATTTCCTTATGGACGTCAAATTCTTACTTTTCCCCTAGAGGATAATTCATTTCAACACCTTGTAACCCAGTGTTGATAAATGTAACAGAGTATTTGTCTCCTTGTTCATCCTTTTGCATGAGTATTGATGCTAGTGAATGCTCAGATGAAAAAGTATATAGCAAGAAATATTTTGAAAAATCAGGACTCCAAAGAGATGGTGCATTGGCTATAAAAATTTTAATATTTTCAAATGCTTCCTTTTTTGTAGGTTTCCATTTGAAATGTGCATCCTTTTTAATCATATTTTGTAAAGGTTTTACAATTTCAACAAAGTCTCGAACGAATCTTCTGATGAACTTGATTCTGTCGAAAAAATATTGCATGGACCTCTTGCTATGCAGTGGATCAATTTGTAAAATGGATTTGGTTCTCTCCAGATCCACCAAAATTCCTTCTTTTGAAACAACGTGTCCCAATAAAATTCCTTTTGAAACGGTGAATACAATTTTCTTGGGATTAAGTGAAATTATGTATTTTCTGCAATGCTCGAAAATCTACCTGAGATGTTTTGGGTGGTCTTCTCTTTTTTTTTGAATAAAATGTAACATCATAAAGGTAAACCACCACACTTTGATCAATTAATCCTTTGAAAGCAATGTCCATTTCTCTCTGAAATGTAGCTCCTATGTTCATAATACCAAAATTCATTCTTCTGTAAGCATAAGTTCCCCATTTAGTTCGAAAAGTGGTCTTTAATTGGTCTGGTTCTGCCACAAGAACTTGTATGTATCCCAAAAATACGTCTAATAAGGAGAATAGTTGAGATCTAGAGAAGTGTTGCAAGATTTGTTCCATTGGGGGAACTGGATAGTTATCTTTTTCAGAAGCACGATTTAGATTCCTGAAATCTATACAGATTCTTATTTCTCTCGAATGTTTCCTTACGGGCACCATATTAGATACCCAAGTCAAATGTCTTACCTTAAAAATTATACAGGAATCTAACAACTTCTTGAGTTCCTTTTGTATAAGAGGTTCAAGCGTAGGATGAATCTTCCTGAGATTTTGTTGAAATAGCTCGATCCTTTCTTTGATGGAAATCACATGTTGTATTGTTTGTGTATCGTAAGTGTTCAAGTCTCCATATGTCCAAGTAAAAACATCTCAATACTTCTTGAATAATTCTGTGAATGTATTTTTTTTTTAATCTGAACAGTAGGTGCCTAGGTTGACATACTTAGGTTGTTCAGATGTTCCCATATTGACCAAGAAATGCATCATTGTGGAACTATTGGTCTTTGGATTAGCTGGCCTCTTGAACTTGGATTGTAAATCAAATAAATTTTCAAGAGTCAAAACATTCTTTGGAATACATTTTGTCTTGACCTTATCAGTTTCTTCTCGATAAGCTTGCAACTCTTGTTGATGAATTTCATCATCGATCATTGAGTTTTGGAATGTGTCTGAACTAGTAATGAAGTTGACAATCTGAGAATCACAGTTGAATACTCTCCAACTCATGACGTTGTCAGGTACAGATGGCCTAAACATTAGTTCAACTGAAAAACCATCATCAGGAGGCATAAACCTAGATGTTGCATTGGCCAAAATATCAACATCTACATTTTGATCACGGGGTATAGAATTAATATTAAATGCATCAAATGAATAAAGAAAATTCCATAGCTCTTGTTGATAGGATTTCAGATGCGGAGTCAGGAAATGAATAGTATTTCTTACCTGTTGAACAATAATCTTTGAATCACCAAACACTTTTAGATGTTTTACCTCAAGGTCAATGGCCTTCTTGAGACCTTGCACTAAGGCTTCATATTCATCAGTGTTGTTGGTGGATTCAAACTTTAATCGACATAATATGAGAATTTTTCCTTGACTGGGTATGATCAGTACACATCCTATGTTGGCTCCATCCTATGTTTTAGAAATGTCAAAGAACATGGTCCACATATCTGGGATGTTAGTTTTGTTAGTCAAACTAAATCTTAAGTTCATAAGTACGGGACAGGAACCATTATGTGCTCGTGGGTGGAGGCCTGATTGTAGTTCAGATGGTATTTTAGAAGTCTAAGCTTTGTAACAAATATAATCAGTCTCGAAAAAATAATTTCCTAAGATGGAATGGGAAAAGTTAATGGGCTCATTTTTACCTTCCAATTTTGTCACCATGTGCTTCATGTGTGCTTCATTGATAACCCAGATTTGATTAGATTTTCATTTATAGGGAAACCATGGATGAGACAAATCAGTAGCGAAATAACCTTGGATTTTGGATGACCAATGTCTTCTCAAGATAAACCCATAACTTTCTGGAATGTCTACCACAACTATTTCTATAGCTTGATGAACTCTTGTATCAGATGACAATATGATTAACACATCCACGAGTTCCCCTTTCACTTTAACATATGTTTTGTCTAACTGGATAAGCCTGGTTTTTGTTATTTGTGAAATAGAATTTATCTTTTGGAAAACACAAAAAGGCATGATGTTGGAAGAGGCGCCAGAATCTGCTAAACAATTATGAACATTGAAATTAGAAATTTCATAAGTAAGCAGAAAAGGTGGTATCTGCAATTTTGAAAAAGTGCCTATGCTAGTTGCGTTTATAGCTGATGTTATTTCTACCTTGTGGATTTCTAGTGTATTGTTTCCAGAGGCTAAGTTTTGAACATTTACAATAGTTTTTGTTTGAGTCTCTTGGGGTTTGAAAGCATCATGTAGAATTTCATGTTGTTGTGGAAGCGATCAAATATTGAACATGGAAATATTAGATTTTTTTTTTTTTATGTCTTCGATCACATTATAATCTAGAGCATGTGAATTCAAATCATCCTTAATATTCCCAGATTTCCCTTGAATCACCTTTTCATTATTTTCAACAATGTTAGATGTGCTTGGTTTATCTTTATTTTCTACAACATTCTTGCCAGTTTTATTATTAGCTTTTCTAGAACCATACTACTTGGTTTCGGGAGGACAGGGGGAGGTGTTATTTTTCTGAGAGGAATGTTTTATCCTTTGGGAAATAGAGTGTCAAATGGTGGAACTTTATTGCATAAATTATAACCTTTTGGGGCAGCAACTTTTATAACTTGAGTATCTCCGGCAAGGATTTCTTCAATTTGTTCATCATTAGATTCCACACACCAGTCTCAGAAAGGCATAGCTGATTTTGGGGGTAATTCGTTAGTAGTATCAGAAGGAGTTAGTGCATGACTTTCATCATATAAACTTTGTTGATCTAACCACTGATTTATTACTAATGTCATAGAGTTGATCCATTGAGGACACGTTCGTTTAGGATGATTTTGTTGATGTTAAGAGAAAAAACTATCATTACTGGAACTATATAGATTGAAATCCATGTGTGGGGGTTGTGGTGGGTTGTTTGGTTTCTTGAAAAAGGGGTGGAATGTTTTGGGTTTTGATGATCCTTCACCAACATTATTTTTAAGTCCACCACTTCATTTGATCATTTCTTAACCATTTTAACCACATTATCAATATCCTAGGATTCCTTGTTAGGTGGTTTAGTTAATAACAATGGCTTCTTCCCAATCAACTTGGTTTCCTCATAATGGGGATGTTGGTCATATGTTGACAATTCTCTTTCCACAGTTTCAACTTCATCAAAGTTTAGTGCCAATGTGTTTCTGTTAAATAATTTTACAAACATCCTAATGGATGGCGTTAAGGCAGTTTTATAATATTCAATGGCTAAAGATTGAGAAAGAGTTACCTTGTGGGGAAACTTAATCAAGACATTTAGAAATATTTGGTTAAAATATTTTACTCTTTCCCTTTTGTCCATTCTGATGGCTCCTAGATCGTTCTGGCTCCTAGCTCATTATGTAGGGATGCAGTTGTTTTTGTTCCTCCAAACTTCCTGATAAAGAGTCTTTCGAAACTATCGAAGTCTGTAATTGATCCGACGGGTAAGTTGAAATACCAAGTAGAGGCTTTCCCAGAAAAGGTATAAGGGAATAATCTACACACTATGTCGTCATGTTGAAATCCTAGAATATGAATGGCCAAAAAGAAATTATTTATATGATCTTTCGGGGATCTGGGTTTGTCTGGATCAAACTTTAGTAAGAGTCTATCAATTTTCCTTGGCATTTCATGAACTTTGCCAGCTAGATTTAGAGCTCCTTGGGCTCTCCATCATGGTATGATCTCTTTTTGGTTCCTGTTTTCTCCCATTATTTGTTCTAAGGTGATTTCATGTTGTTCACCTTCAAATTCTTTTTCTTTTAGTTCGGTGAAGAAATGTTCAACTCTACTTAAGGGTATTGGGACTTCCTGTAAAGAAGTTTCAATAAGATTGTCTACAGAGTCAACGTAAAAATAAGGATCTATGTTAGAATGTTCTACATGGGTATCTTTTCTCCTAGGAAGTTCAAAAGCTATGGGTAATTTTACAAGTAATTTTGCGTAAACACGAATGATTCTACGGGTTTCATTAAGTTCTTCTCGAGGTATGCAAAACCAGGTTTTAGAATGTATTTCCAAACTCCCAGAAGCACTTCCAAAATTAGCCTTCGATTCTTCGTAAATAACTTCTTGTTCATATTCAACTCAAGGAAACAAGGTAGGTTGCGAGTTGGGATTACTCATTGAAGACTGATTTCAGTTATTGTTTAATTCATGTATGTAAGCCATAAAATATGGCCCTCCTTCTAACGCAAATTCTATTGAGCGGTCCAAACTCGCCCGAAAACAAAAAAGGGGTCCTCCTCGATATACAGTCTCAATTACACAACACACTGTTTGAATTAGTAGTCCCATCTAGAATTCGGCTCGGCTGCCATTATTGCTAACTTTGATTTTGTTATCGGTTACGATTTGGTGTACCAATGCGGGTATGGATGGAATGCAGAGATGTAGATGAAGACCATGTATATAAAGACAACTAATCTATTCTAACCTATATTATCTAGGAGCCAAAGCTAAAGTAACCAGTGAGTTATAATGCAACCAAAACTTAAAACAACTTTAATATAATTAGTTGTATAAAAAGAGAAAGATTGGAAGCAATAGAATATATAAGTATATAATAAAATTAGTCTAGACTACAATCACATATACTATAACAACTCACAAACTCAATGCATGGAAATAATCAAAGAAATATCAATAATTGCAAAAAGATGATTAGGTTTGCATAGAATTAATCTACAACAAACAAAGCATTCTTACAGTCCATAGAAACAACAAACATCTTCACTTGAAGTAGTTCAAAGCTTCAATCAATTTCTACACATAATTCGTTCTATAAAATACTAGCCCTGAGGGATTCTAAATATTGATTAACATTGTATAAGTTCTTGAAATAGTTCTTGGGTCTATACAATGCTCAAAAAGACAAAAGTCAA
>JASDQU010101386.1:579582-589688 GCA_032191745.1 Picea mariana
TATTGTAAATATTTCATCTGCAACACTCTTTTTTTCTTAGCACTCAGATGATATGGAGTGGTTCCATGTTGTAGATAATACTTAAGATCATTGTAACATGATCCTTCAATGGCTGGAAGATATGGAACTTGTTGAGTATACATGATCTATTCATCTTTCCAACCATCCTCTTCTTATTCTTCAACAACAACTCCTTGGGTTACTAGTTTACACAATCCTTGACCCTTCATGATGTCAAGGATTGTGTACTCTTTACTAGTTTACTATTTTAAATTTGAGGTCATACTCTTGCAAATCCGTCATCCAATTTCCCCGTCTTTCACCCAATTCCTTTTGAACAAACAAGGATCTCACTTCAGGGTGTGGGATGATGAATTTAGTGTGATTTTTTAGGATATACAGTCTAAACTACTTGATTTCCTTATGGACGTCAAATGCTTACTTTTCCACTGGAGGATAATTCAGTTCAACACCTTGTAACCCAGTGTTGATAAATGCAATAGGGTATTTGTCTTCTTGTTCATCCTTTTGCATGAGTATTGATGCTAGTGAATGCTCAGATGAAAAAGTATATAGCAAGAAATATTTTGAAAAATCAGGACTCCAAAGAGATGGTGCATTGGCTATAAAAAATTTAATATTTTCAAATTCTTCCTTTTCCGTAGGTTTCCATTTGAACTGTGCATCCTTTTTAATCATATTTTGTAAAGGTTTTACAATTTCAACAAAGGCTCGAACGAATCTTCTGATGAAATTGATTCTGTCGAAAAAATATTGCATGGACCTCTTGCTGTGCAGTGGATCAATTTGTAAAATGGATTTGGTTCTCTCCATATCCACCAAAATTCCTTCTTTTGAAACAACGTGTCCCAATAAAATTCCTTTTGAAACGGTGAATACAATTTTCTTGGGATTAAGTGAAATTATGTATTTTCTGCAATGCTCGAAAATCTACTTGAGATGTTTTGGGTGGTGTTCTCTTTTTTTTTGAATAAAATGTAACATCATAAAGGTAAACCACCACACTTTGATCGATTAATCCTTTGAAAGCAATGTCCATTTCTCTATGAAATGTAGCTCCTATGTTCATAATACCAAAATTCATTCTTCTATAAGCATAAGTTCCCCATTTAGTTCTAAAAGTGGTCTTTAATCGGTCTGGTTATGCCACAATAACTTGTATGCATCCCAAAAATACGTCTAATAAGGAGAATAGTTGAGATCCAGAGAAGTGTTGCAAGATTTGTTCCATTGGGGGAACTGGATAGTTATCTTTTTCGGAAGCACGATTTAGATTCCTGAAATCTATACAGATTCTTATTTCTCTCGAATTTTTCCTTACGAGCACCATATTAGATACCCAAGTCAAATGTCTTCCCTTAAAAATTATACAGGAATCTAACAACTTCTTGAGTTCCTTTTGTATAAGAGGTTCGAGTGTAGGATGAATCTTCTTGAGATTTTGTTGAAATGGCTTGATCCTTTCTTTGATGGAAATCACATGTTGTATTGTTTGTGTATCGTAAGTGTTCAAGTCTCCATATGTCCAAGTAAAAACATCTCAATACTTATTGAATAATTCTGTGAATGTATTTTTTTTTTAATCTGAACAGTAGGTTCCTAGGTTGACATACTTAGGTTGTTCAGATGTTCCCATATTGACCAAGAAATGCATCATTGTGGAACTATTGGTCTTTGGATTAGCTAGCCTCTTGAAGTTGGATTGTAAATCAAATAAATTTTCAAGAGTCAAAACATTCTTTGGAATACATTTTGTCTTGACCTTATTCGTTTCTTCTCGATAAGGTTGCAACTCTTGTTGATGAATTTCATCATCGATCATTGAGTTTTGGAATGTGTCTGAACTAGTAATGAAGTTGACAATCTGAGAATCACAGTTGAATACTCTCCAACTCATGATGTTGTCAGGTACAGATGGCCTAAACATTAGTTCAATTGAAAAACCATCGTCAGGAGGCATAAACCTAGATGTTGCATTGGCCAAAATATCAACATCTACATTTTGATCACGGGGTATAGAATTAATATTAAATGCATCAAATGAATAAAGAAAATTCCATAGCTCTTGTTGATAGGATTTCAGATGTGGAGACAGGAAATGAATAGTATTTCTTACCTGTCGAACAATAATCTTTGAATCACCAAACACTTTTAGATGTTTTACCTCAAGGTCAATGGCCTTCTTGAGACCTTGCACTAAGGCTTCATATTCATCAATGTTGTTGGTGGATTCAAACTTTAATCGACATAATATGAGAATTTTTCCTTGACTGGGTTCGATCAGTACACATCCTATGTTGGTTCCATCCTATGTTTTAGAAATGTCAAAGAACATGGTCCACATATCTGGGATGTTAGTTTTGTTAGTCAAACTAAATATTAAGTTCATAAGTACAGGACAAGCACCATTATGTGCTCGTGGGTGGAGGCCTGATTGTAGTTCAGATGGTATTTTAGAAGTCTAAGCTTTGTAACAAATATAATCAGTCTCGAAAAAATAATTTCCTAAGATGGAATGGGAAAAGTTAATGGGCTCATTTTTACCTTCCAATTCTTTCACTGTGTGCTTCATGTGTGCTTCGTTGTTAACCCAGATTTGATTAGATTTTCCTTTATAGGGAAACCATGGATGAGACAAATTAGTAGCGAAATAACCTTAGATTTTGGATGACCAATGTCTGCTCAAGATAAACCCATAAATTTTTGGAATGTCTACCACAACTATTTCTATAGCCTGATGAACTCTTGGATCAGATGATAATATGATTAACACATCCACGAGTTCCCCTTTCACTTTAACATATGTTTTTTCTAACTAGATAAGCCTGGTTTTTGTTATTTGTGCAATAGAATTTATCTTTTGGAAAATAGAAAAAGGCATGATGTTGGAAGAGGCGCCAGAATCTGCTAAACAATTATGAACATTGAAATTAGAAATTTCATAAGTAAGTAGAAAAGGTGGTATCTGCAATTTTGAAAAATTGACTATGCTAGTTGCGTTTATAGCTGATGTTATTTCTACCTTGTGGATTTCTAGTGTATTGTTTCCAGAGGCTAAGCTTTGAACATTTACAATAGTTTTTGTTTGAGTCTCTTGGGGTTTGAAAGCATCATGTAGAATTTCATGTTGTTGTGGAAGCGATCAAATATCGAACATGGAAATATTAGATTTATTTTTTTTCATGTCTTCGATCACATTATAATCTAGAGCGTGTGAATTCAAATCATCCTTAATTTTCCCAGATTTCCCTTGAATCACCTTTTCATTATTTTCAACAATGTTAGATGTGCTTGGTTTATCTTTATTTTCTACAACATTCTTGCCAGTTTTATTATTAGATTTTCTAGAACCGTACTGCTTGGTTTTGGGAGGACAGGGGGAGGTGTTATTTTTCTGAGAGGAATGTTTTATCCTTTGGGAAATAGAGTGTCAAATGGTGGAACTTTGTTGCATAAATTATAACCTTTTGGGGAAGCAACTTTTATAACTTGAGTATCTCCGGCAAGGATTTCTTCAATTTGTTCATCATTAGATTCCACACACCAGTCTCAGAAAGGCATAGCTAATTCTGGGGGTAATTCGTTAGTAGTATCAGAAGGAGTTGGTGCATGAATTTCATCATATAAACTTTGTTGATCTAACCACTGATTTATTACTAATGTCATAGAGTTGATCCATTGAGGACATGTTCGTTCAGGATGATTTTGTTGATGTTAAGAGAAAAAACTATCATTACTGAAACTATATAGATTAAAATCCATGTGTGGGGGTTGTGGTGGGTTGTTTGGTTTCTTGAAAAAAGGGTGGAATGTTTTGGGTTTTGATGATCCTTCACCAACATTATTTTTAAGTCCACCACTTCATTTGATCATTTCTTAACCATTTTAACCACATTATCAATATCCTTGGATTTCTTGTTAGGTGGTTTAGTTAATAACAGTGGCTTCTTCCCAATCAACTTGGTTTCCTCATAATGGGGATGTTGGTCATATGTTGACAATTCTCTTTCCACAGTTTCAGCTTCATCAAAGTTTAGTGCCAATGTGTTTCTGTTAAATAATTTTACAAACATCCTGATCGATGGCATTAAGGCAGTTTTATAATATTCAATGGCTAAAGATTGAGCAAGAGTTACCTCGTGGGAAAACTTAATCAAGACATTTAGAAATATTTGGTTAAAATATTTTACTCTTTCCCTTTTGTCCATTCTGATGGCTCCTAGATCGTTATGGCTCCTAGCTCGTTATGTAGGGATGCAATTGTTTTTGTTTCTCCAAACTTCCTCATAAAGAGTCTTTCGAAACTATCGAAGTCTGTAATTGATCCGGCGGGTAAGTTGAAATACCAAGTAGAGGCTTTCCCAGAAAAGGTATAAGGGAATAACCTACACACTACGTCGTCATGTTGAAATCCTAGAAGATGAATGGCCAAAAAGAAATTATTTATATGATCTTTCGGGGATCCGGGTTTGTTTGGATCAAACTTTAGTAAGAGTCTATCAATTTTCCTTGGAATTTCATGAACTTCACCATCTAGATTTAGAGCTCCTTGGGCTCTCCATCATGGTATGATCTCTTTTTGGTTCCTTTTTTCTCCCATTATTTGTTCTAAGGTGATTTCATGTTGTTCACCTTCAAATTATTTTTCTTTTAGTTCGGTGAAGAAATGTTCAGCTCTACTTAAGGGTATTGGGACTTCCTGTAAAGAAGTTTCAATAAAATTGTCTACAGAGTCAATGTAAAAATAAGGATCTATGTTAGAATGTTCACATGGGTAGCTTTTCTCCTAGGAAGTTCAAAAGATGTGGGTAATTTTACAAGTAATTTTGCGTAAACACGAATGATTCTACGGGTTTCGTTAATTTCTTCTCAAGGTATGCAAAACCAGGTTTCAGAATGTATTTCCAAACTCCCGGAAGCACTTCCAAAATTAGCCTTCGAGTCTTCGTAAATAACTTCTTGTTCATATTCAATTCAAGGAAATAAGGTAGGTTGCGAGTTGGGATTACTCGTTGAAGACTGATTTCAGTTATTGTTTAATTCGTGTATGTAAGCCATAAAATATGGCCCTCCTTCTAACGCAAATTTTGTTGAGTGGTCCAAATTCGCCTGAAAACAACAAGGGGTCCTCCCCGATATATAGTCTCAATTACACAACACACTGTTTGAATTAGTAGTCCCATTCAGAATTCGGCTCGACTGCCATTATTGCTAACTTTGATTTTGTTATCGGTTACGATTCGGTGTACAAATGTAGGTATGGATGGAATGCAGAGATGTAGATGAAGACCATGTATATAAAGAAAACTAATCTATTCTAACCTATATTATCTAGGATCCAAAGCTAAAGTAACCAATGAGTTATAATGCAACCAAAACTTGAAACAACTTTAATATAATTAGTTGTATAAAAAGAGAAAGATTGGAAGCAATAGAATATATAAGTATATAATAAAATTAGTCTAGATTACAATCACATATACTATAACAACTCACAAACTCAAGGCATGGAAATAATCAAAGAAATATCAATAAATGCAAAAAGATGATTAGGTTTGCATAAGAATTAATCTACAACAAACAAAGCATTCTTACAGTCCATAGAAAAAACAAACATCTTCACTTGAAGTAGTTCAAAGCTTCGATCAATTTCTACACATAATTCGTTCTTTAAAATACTAGCCCTGAGGGATTCTAAATATTGATTAACATTGTATAAGTTCTTGAAACATTTCTTGGGTCTATACAATTCTTGAAAAGACAAAAGTCAAAAAGTCCCTATTTTGAGAGTCTCTAGTCTCTTTAATACAAATAATAGTAACTCCTATTTGTCTTTTCGCCTTCTTCTTGAAGAGGAAGTTACAAACTATGAACATCCCCTTCTCTCATGACAAGTGGCACAAAAGGATGAAACTCGAGGTGGTTAGGAAAATATGAAAGTGAAAAAAATGGTTTGTCCTTTTCCTACGAAATTTTTCTCTGGAGATAAGTCATCCAAACTACCAACTGGTTATATAGGGACTCAATTCTTCTGTACGATAGTTGTTCCAGCATTGCTTCGATCATGGCAACGCTATCATCCAAGGAATTCATATCTTTCTCCATTTTTGTTATTTAAGATTGTTGGTTTTAAAACTACTGTATCTACTCTGATCTCACCTTACTGTCATAAGTTGACCCAAGTTCATATTTAACAAGCTTCCAACAAAAGCCCTCTAAAACTATCAGCCCTTCTGATAAACCAGAAGGCAGCGTAGTTGACAGGGTGCACTGGGCAGTCTCACTCGAGATAGTTCTATGGGTGGCTGCAATACTTAGACGCTTGCATCTTGGGAATAAGTGGAGATCTGCGGTTGTACCTTGTAATCTTCATTTATTTAGTCTAACATGTTAATTAATCAGTCACTCTTACTCATGCAAGTGGAATATCATATATAACTAGTTCCTTCATTCATTCATCTAGAAATTAATCATTAACAACAATGTATGTGCATACATTCAATCACATAACAAAATTTTTACCGTGGTTAACCCCCTCCTGGGCTACGTCCATAAAGATTTGGCTCTCAAGATATTTTATTATGTCTTAGCAAGGTATTGTGCCCTGTGTGTTTACAGTCTTAGATATTACAATCTCAACAGGCTTCCCTATCCTTATGAGGCTGACTAGATCGCACCAAGCTCCACAGCCTGTGATCTAACCCTCGGGATCGAGTTGCTCGACTCCTATCTAGCTCACCAACTTACAAAATTTTGCAATTCTAGTATTTCTCATTATTCTCTCTGTCTCTCTCTATCGGTTCATCGGGGGGTCCCCTCCTAGAACTCCTAAGTGCTACTTATACATACTCTTGGATTATCAGCCATTACAATATCATGCAAAAACCCAAACCCTAGTGTAGTTAGGTATCCCTTTCATGTGCGCCTCACATGCTTCCCTCGTACGTGTTGATTTTCCTTCTAGCTATATTTTCTTCCACTTCATTCTTTCTCTCTAAAAATGGCCTTTTTCCCAAAATGGGCCTTCGCCCAACAGACCCCCAAGACTGACATCATGGCTCATCCCGAGTCACTGTCTAACTCCTGCGTCTGCCACTGCTTGTGCCAGTGCTTTGTACATGTGTACTATCCGTTGGCACTGCTCCTAATCCTAGATGCTCTTTGTTTTCATGGCTTTGATCACCTGTGCAGTGATAGGTGGTATGAATATCTCACTCCCCTCCAAGCCTATTTGTTTGAGGTATGATTTCGCTGCCTCGATTTCCATGACCAATTGTTTTGCCTTTTCCTGTAAGGGATCCAACTGTGCTTGTCCTGTGATATTCTATGCCTATACCACTTTTTCTTCTGCCTAAGGTTCTTTGTTTTGGGAGGACAGGGGGAGGTGTTATTTTTCTAATAGGAATGTTTTCTCTTTTGGGAAATAGAGTGTCAAATGGTGGAACTTTGTTGCATAAATTATAACCTTTCGGGGAAGAAAATTTTATAACTTGAGTATCTCCGTCAAGGATTTCTTCAATTTGTTCATCATCATATTCCACACACCAGTATCAGAAATACATATCTGATTCTGGGGGTAATTCATTAGTAGTATCAGAAGGAGTTGGTGCATGAATTTCATCATCTAAACTTTGTTGATCTAACAACTGATTTATTACCAATTTCATAGAGTTGATCCATTGAGGACATGTTCGTTCAGGATGATTTTGTTGATGGTAAGAGAAAAAAATATCATGATTGAAACTATATATATTCAAATCCATGTGTGGGGGTTCTGGGGGTTGTGGTGGGTTGTCTGGTTTCTTGAAAAAAGGGTGGAAAGTTCAAGGTTTTGATGATCCTTCACCAACATTATTTTTAAGTCCACCACTTCATTTGATCATTTATTAACCAGTTCAGCCACCTTATCAATATCCTTGGATTCCTTGTTAGGTGGTTTAGTTAATGACAATGGCTTCTTCCCAACCAACTTGGTTTCCTCATAATGGGGATGCTGGTCATATGCTGACAATTCTCTTTCCACAGTTTCATCTTCATCAAAGTTTAGTTCCAATGCATTTCTGTTAGATAATTTTACAAACATCCTGATGGATGGGGTTAAGGAAGTTGTATAATATTCAATGGCTAAAGATTGAGCAGGAGCTACCTTGTGGGGAAACTTAATCAAGACATTTAGAAATATTTTGTTAAAATCTTTTACTCTCCCTTTTTCCCATTCTAATGGCTCCTAGCTCATTATGTAGGGATGCAGTTGTTTTTGTTTCTCCAAACTTCATCATAAAGAGTCTTTCCAAACTATCAAAGTCTGTAATTGATCCAGTGGGTAAGTTGAAATACCAAGTAGAGGCTTTCCCAGAAAATATATAAGGGAATAACCTACACACTACGTCATCATGTTGAACTCCTAGAAGTTGAATGGCCAAAAATAAATTATTTATATGATCTTCCGGGGATTTGGCTTTGTCTGGATTGAACTTTGGTAAGAGTCTATCAAATTTCCTTGGCATTTCATGAATTTTGCCAGCTAGATTTAGAGCTCCTTGGGCTCTCCATCATGGTACGACCTCTTTGTGGTTCCCATTTTCTCCCATTATTTGTTCTAAGGTGATTTCATGTTGTTCACCTTCAAATTCTTTTTCTTCTGGTTCAGTGAAGAAATGTGTAGATCTACTTAAGGGTATTGGGACTTCGTGTAAAGAAGTTTCAATAAGTCCATCTACAAAGTTGACGTAAAAATAAGGATCTATGTTAGAATGTTCTACACAGGTATCTTTTATCCTAGGAAGTTTAGAACATGTGGGTAATTTTCCAAGTAATTTTGCGTAAGCACAAGTGATTCTATAGGTTTTGTTGGAGCAGGGGCAGACCTAAGGTTCAACACTACAACATCGCACCAAAAAAACCCTAACTACCGGACCTTTTGGAAACACTTGCGAAGTAGATGAAGTCTCACCCAAGGTAGAGGCAGGGATGGTTGTAGGACTCAGGTGTTTGCAACCTTAGCTGGGACACGGATCTGTGATTATAACACTTAGTAGATCACTTAGCGCCATTAGTTCATCATGATTTACCTAATATCTACTTCGCAGATAAAACAGAGCATCACAACATTCATGCTGACCTAATGTATTTAAGGACTTAGCATAAAGAAATGGATCAGATCTAACAGATTCAAGCACTAAGCATATTCACCTATATCAGATCTAACATCCAGATTCATCATAAGCACAAAGCATAAGCATATCTATCTATCTATCTATCTATATCAATCACTTAGCAAATAACACATAAATGCATCATAACATCACATAGAGCAGAATAACATATTATTTACATGGTTCACCCCCACCCTGGGGCTATGTCCACCAAATTTTATTCTTTATTAGCTTCAATCAATCATCCACATGCACAAATCCACAAACCCTTACTCTGCATAGGACAAGAGATCTGTGCAGCTCGCTAGATCCTCTTTCCTTGAGTTACAGCACAAAGCCTTCACAGTCTCTTACAATGACTTTCACTTAGCTCTGCAAGTCTCATACAGTATGCACGAAGCCTTATAGTTCTTGATCACACAGATCCAAAACTTAGCACTTAGCCAACTTGCACAACTCTTGTGCACTACTTCTTACATTTCCTAGCCTTCTATTTATACATACAAAATAGGCCTAAACATGGATAAACCCATGGGCCGACATCCCATTCCCGTTACATATTCCCAAATCCCAAAAAGGACCCACAAAAGGGGTTGATATCCCGCGATCTCTGCTCCATCTTGTGGTCCATATTCAACAGGCTGTCGAAGTCCCAAAATAGGTCAAACTTGACCAAGGATCTCCCAAAACTTGGTCAAGGGCCAACAACTCCCCAACACTCACCTGTGACTCATCCTGAGTCACTCTGGTCTGACTAGTTCTACTTTGAATGCCTCGAGATTGGCTCGATCTACTTCGACTTACTGCTGTGCCACAACCTTCTGTTCTGTGACCTTCTGGATGAATGCATCGTTGATCGGTCCCTCTAGACGTTGTTCAGCTGTAGTGACAACCTGCTCTAGTTATGCTCCTTGGCCTTCTACCTCTGTA
>JASDQU010101386.1:643539-655349 GCA_032191745.1 Picea mariana
GTCTGTAATATTGACAAGGGAAAAAAGTGTTCTTTCACAACGATTGAGATTTCCTGTAGTGTAGATTTAATTGGATGGTAATCACTGTTATTTTCAGAATACTTGCAACATAGGCCTATAATGGTTGATATGTGGATGATCTACTTATGACGAGTAAGTATAGTGGAGTCAGTTCGGGTTCAAGGTGAAGTCTGGAATGGTTTGAAGAGAATTTAACAGTCGTGGGTATAATGCATGATTTTAGAAATCCTTTCCTTGTTGTAAAGTTGAAACGCACCTTGCCCAGCGCGAGCGATAGGCCGTTATTTTTATTATTTCCGGAGTCAGCCAGAAAATCGTCTTTACCCAGCGAGATTGTTCACCTGCGTTCTTCCTTATTCTACTCAGACTTCTTTTTATTTTGCTCAGCGCACTACCAGGTGGTTGTTGGTGTTTCTGTCTCGGGTCTCTCTAAGGTTTCTAGGTGTTTCCCTTTTCTACGCCCTCCACGAACCTATTGTTGGTGCGCAGCATCCAATACTGTGGCCCTACACTTATTACTACCTTGAAATCCTTTTTTCGTCGAAACCTATCGGTTGATTCAACGTTGTTGCATTTTTATCTCCAAAATTATATATTGGTTGAAATTGTAAAGGGGAAATCAATGCAAGAATAAAATTTTGTCAGTCAAATTGATTCAGTTAATTTTTTTTTATAATGGTATTCCAGTGTAGATCCAATTCTGGTTATTTTCTAATTCCAAACAATGGTATCCTAGTTTAATTCCAGTTGACGGGTACCTTTAAATGGTATTACAGTTAGACTTAATGTTGATAGGTGCGATAACACCATGTATATTTAAGGGTGAAATTTTATTAATCTGGCTGTGGAGTTCAATTAATTTGGCATTAAGCTGACCAGTGTGTGTTATATTAAGTTAGTATAAGGGAATGGTTCAATAGCGTTCTTAATCATTACTGAGCATTGATTAAATGGTGATGACAAATGTGGGTGAATCCTTGGGTAAAGTATAGTAGGATTTAGTTGAAGGATTAGCTAAGTTGACTCACACTTTGTGGGAAAATTTGGGATGAGCATATGTTTATTTAAGACGGGAATGAAACAACCTAGTGATTTTAAGGTAATTTAAAATGGGCACTTGTCAATTGATTAGACTTTGTTTTAGATGTTCATTGATTGAATGTGCAGGTTTGCTTCCTTCATGAGAGTTAGGACACGCTCAGATAGACTTTTGTGCACGTCAATTATATGTATTACATAATGATTTTGGAGATTGGTTTTTTGCGCTGATGGATTTTCTTACAACGGTTGGATCTTATACCTTGCGTAATGAAAGGTAATGATTTATGTTACCCTATGTCGATGATTAGTTGGATTGATGTTAGAGTGATACTTTTATGGATTTTGTATAATGTATGATTTAGGTTGTAATAGATTCATTTACGCGACATTTAATTACAATCATTTACCTTGCATCTCAAGGTTAGTTGATAATCATTTTTGTACCTTGGTTAATGATTGACTTGAGGATAGGTGATTGGCCTACCTAGCACTTTTAAGTACCCTTGTTGCTTGATTGGTTATTAATAGGATGTGTGGTTCATGGGCCTTGATGACACGTAATGTTACATTTGGGATTTTACCCACGCCCCTTGTAACCATGTTGTTGTGTGATTTCCTAAGTGCCTATATTTATTTGTGCGCAGGGTATTGAAGTTAATATATGTTAATTCAATATTAGATCATGCGCACACCTCTGAATAATGTTGCTTATGGTTGAATCAATACTGGTGATTTGTGCTACTTGTTTATGTTGATGTTTAAGTGTTTAGACTGCTTGTGTTATGGACTCAGTTGAAGCATAAATGTCACGCCTTAGTTTACTAGCGCGCTTGTTATAATGTCACTATATGGGTTCCTTATGTTTAGTATTAATGGCGTGCTTTGATCGTTAAGTGAATTATGTTCATCTAGATAATGGATCAGGTACGTACCTTGAATTTGATGTTGGTTATTGTGAATTTGTTGATTGATTTAACCACGCACCTTGGAGTAAGTAGATCCCTTACGCCCCCCAAAAAAAAAATTTACCTGTTGTACGTCACTTTTTTTATCTTAACGACGAAGATCGTTACATAAAATTAAATATAATCCAAAAAAAAATTGAGTGGTTAACTCTTAGTTGATTTTCCCAAAGTTAAATCCCAAGTCACTTTCTAAAGTCAACTTCAAATTCAACTTTTCTAGAGTCAACTCGAACTCAATATATTGCACAAGCCATTTTTTAGTTTATTTCAAGTTGAAGTACATCCATGTCATTTTAATCCCTTACTAGAGGAGTAACAATGCACTCAATTGTATAATAAAGGAAGGCATTCCATGTTTAAAAGCATTGGTACTAACATCGTAACAATGCACTCAATTGTATAATAAAGGAAGGCATTCCATGTTTAAAAGCATTGGTACTAACATCATGGGTACTTCTGATTTCTTATTAGGCTAGTTGAAACTTAATTAATTAGTAAACATCTAGTAATGGTTAGAGTTTTATGTTGAAAATGTATTTTTTAAGCATATATTACCAAGTTTGATGATCAATCTAATGGTAATGACTTTCTAGATTATAAACATAAATTCATTTTATCCTCGAATCTATTAAGTGTCAAGAGGGATAAAAAAGAAATTAAAAAACTTATCTTTTGGTACTTAAAACATCATGTAAAATGGATTTACATTAGTTTATTTTATCATTGTCATTATCATTATTACACTTAGAGAAAGGAGATCAATAATAAAATTAACTAGTGTATCCATATTAACCTTGATTTTTAAAAATAAATAAATTTGAAACTTAGTTTCTTTTTAATATCTCTCAATTCTTTATATCTATAATTAATATATTGAATATATGTTGATGATACTTGTTTCATTTTTTCACTTTTGATTATTGTATTTTTTTTTCAATTTATTTAATAAACGTACATATGATTACACATATCTTCGATTTTACATTTTCATACATTTTTTTCTTTTTCAATTTAGTTTATTAATGTTATATACATATCTCATTCATACTATACTTTAAATTAATTAGGCACTTCAACTCAATTACATATGCTCAATTTTACTTACTCAAAAGAATGAAAAGTAAAATATAAAAATGATTAAGATATGAATGCACAAAATGACATGTCTTTTGCAAGAAGGGCATCTTTGGTGACTTTTGATGAAGGGTTATGAATATTAAGTTATTTACTTATTTTTAATTATTTTTTTTATTTTTTACTACTTTGTTTATTTATTTTTTATTATTTATATTATGTGGTTTCTTTCTTAACTTCTAATCCATGAACATAGTATAAATGATTTTTTCTCAAAGAAATATTAGATGATTTCGTCTCCACATAGAAAGCTTAGATGATTTCATCTTCCAATGTGGAGAGACATCTTTATTTTGGATTTGTTTTTAAATATTTATGAGTTCTTTTAGCATATGATGTGGGTTTTATAACCCATATAATTTGTAGTTCTTCCATTGTCATTTGAATGTATAAATTGTTTTTGGAGGTTTGTGGCATATGTGTCTAATTGGATTAACCATTTTTCTTCTAACATCGTGTCTATCCCATCAAGTGGTAAAGCATAATGTCTAGTTTTTAATTCTAAGATTTATATTTGTACAAAAACTTTATGGCACCTCCTATTCATTTGACTATTTGGACATCAACTGTTGTAACAATGAGATCCTTCACAGGGTATACAAAAAGGCTTAATTGTTTTTCAAGATTGATATTCACAAAATCATGTATACTTCCAGATTCTATGAAGATTGTGATATTTTCATTATTTATGCTTCCCTTGAGTTTTAATGTCCTTGGTTTCATATTTCCACTAATTGTTGGGAGTGATATAGTGGGTTTTTATGATAAATGAACTAGCTATCACCATTGTTCCTTAGATGATGTCAAATATACCTTGCTATAGATGGTTTCACTTCTTTATGGCCTATAACTTTATTACAAACCCCTAATTATTATGGACCCTTACAAGTATCTCTAATGCATGTGTTTATTGCTTATGATATCTTTGATGATTTTCCATCCTTGTCAATTAAATCTAATGGGTCTCTTTAGTGGAGACCTCTACTTCCTTTATATTATACTTTTGAAATGATATAAGTGATTGGATGCAGATATATGTCCTAGAACCAAATTCTTACCACATCTACGACATTTACTCTCCTTCCTTTTTTCTTCTTCATCTAAGTTGTTGATGGAGGTGTCTTATTCTCTTTCAAATTCACATTTATATGACTTCTAATTGTTGCATTTGTGCATTAGTGATCAGTTGTCTCCATAATATTTCCATTTTCTCCCCCTTCATCATTGGGATTCCAAAATGTAATTATTATCTTATCTTATATGCAATGAAGGCTATTTTAATTTCCAGAAACCATGGATTGGGGTGGCTTTCACCTTGAATGAACCTTGTCATAATTTTGGGTTTATCTTTTTAACTTGTTTTCAATGAATTTTTGTTTGAAAACATAGGTATTCCAATAGAGGAAGAACACCTTCAGTAACCACTCACACAACTAGATCAAAGATCAACAGACCAATTTTTTGACATGGTAAAACACCTACAGGGAAACATCCATGGCCCCAACCAACGCGGCCACTTGGAGCAATTTATTAATGCAAAAGAAAAAGAAAAGAAAAGAGATATTTTAAAAGAGAGTTTCTCACAATTGGTCATCGATAAATGACCCTCCGTGCTCTTTAAATATAGATCATGGACCAATCGGGTGTTAATCCATGGATCAATGGCCATTAATATCGAGAAGAATATGAACCATCAGATCACTCTATGTCGGGAACATATCGTGACCGTCAAATTTCCTAACTACAATTGCATACTAATTCATACTAAAGAAACACACTTTTTCCTAACGACACATTAGACCAATTAGATCTTAACTAACTCCTAAGTGTCTAAATATCCTAACACTTTTGTCTTACATCAAGATTTTTCCATGGTTGTAATATTCTGCATTTCTAACTTATCTTTTATGTATGGATTTAGTCAATGCACATAATTCTGGAGTAGTTTATCATCTTATAAGTTATATATTGGTGTTTTCAATACTTCCCATTTATGTGTGTATTCGTCTACATCATCTTTTTGTTGTATTCTAGTAAGTTTTGCAAAAAAAAAAAAAAAAAAAAACATCACACCTTTGAACCTCTTAAAGAAATCATCTTTGAAGCTAACCCAATTTTCTGGATAGACCTTAGTCACAAAATTCCACCACATGTACCAATTATTGAATTTCCCTCAAGTTGCATGGAATATTGTCACCCAACCATAGGTTGAAGCCACCCCCAAACACCTTAACCTTGATAGAGAATAATTATGGAAGCAAACCCTAGGCCTAATAGTCAATCAATGTAGCGTACCTCTCTCCAGAGCTAGAACACAAGGTATAAAGTACAAACCATAACCAATAGAAAGTCCAAGCCTAAACCGATAATACAAGTTGCAATAGCTGCAGCTACAACTACTCTCCAGAATTGTGCACTTACTCAATTTTTGCAGTGCGCACTCTTACATTTCTGCAGTTGTGAGTTTTTTGTGTCAAATGAGATACAACGTCTTGTATTTATACTTCTCCTCCTTAGTTGTCTAGGTCGACTTCTCATTCTGGAGGCTAAAAACTCAATATTAAATATTTCCTTTAGCCGACTTGTCTTCTAGGGTTATGTCCAAATATTTAGGGTTTCTTATTGCTTCTCAGAATATTCTATTCTTTTTAGGGTTACACATGGAGTTTAATACCTCCTACAGCTACCATAATATCAACACTCCCTCCTAGCTAGGGAGGTATTGAAAGAAATGGTCTTGAGAAAAAACATACCATTCAACTGATAGCATCATCATAGCCATACAGGCTATCTCTTGATTAGATCATGAGTACCATCATCACTGTCATTATCATCTGATAGAATCAACTGCATCATATCTCGAAGCCATACTCCATCTGAGTAATCAGCCATGATGCTGAATAAGTCACCCACTCCACAGAGTGATACAAGAACCATTCTTCTAATCTGGACATATGTCCTAGAAGAATAACTATTCCAACAGATGTTGGAAGCCACGCCATGGGCTACAAGGACTATTCTTCTAATCCAGACATACTTCCTAGAAGAATAAATGTCCTAGACCATTTTCTGCCTAAAGAATGTCTGTCCACTAGCACACTAACTATCCATTTAGCTGATAATCATTTTCAACACTACTGATAGTATACATGGCAATCATAACAATGTCATTCAATAGAACACAATTGTGTCTATTCATAGTAGTACACAGCTACTATCCAATGGTACACAACCACACCAAGTAGCACATGGATACTTAATCAGTGACACATAGTCACAACCAGTGGAACACATCCACCACAGTAGCATACATCTATTTTCCAGAGACATACAGCCTCAATAGCAATCATATCATATGATATCAACCTGCATAGAAACAATATCATGATATAAACTAAGTCATCTGGGCCATTCTTCCAATCACAACTGTGATATCTGGAAGACCATCTACCCTCAGAAATTAAACCATCAGCCATGGGCTATCTGGACTATTCTTCTCAAGCATAGAATAATAACGGTCCCTAATTTCTGAGCCTGGACCATTCACCTAATTGGGCCATTCCTCCAGCACTAGTCATAGTGCAACCTGGAGAGAATGAGTCTTCCCTAGGGAATGTCTATCCTTGATTGTAGAACCTAGACCATTCACTTAACTGGGCCATTCCTCCAGCACTAATCATAGTGAAACCTGGATAGAATGAGTCTTCCCTAGGGAATGACTATCTAGACCATTTCCTAATGGAAATGATTGTCCTGCACCAACCAGCTCCAAAATGGACCATTCTTCGAAAATGCTCACAACTATGAACTTTGAAAGAATGATTTCTTGGTGAGGCGAACCATTCTACTTGACCACTACTCAAATTGATTGCCAAGAAGAATTATTGTCCTAGACCATTCCCCCACACTGGACACAAGGGGAATCGTTTTCTATGGTACATCAGCAATCTATCGAACCATTTTCATTACGAAAATTATTGTCCAATTTGGACCATTTTTCGAACTGGAAGATGCATGTCCATCAGAAATCTAAAACCATTTTCCGAAATGGAAAGCAACTGTTCTTCCTAGACCATTTTTCGAACTGAAAAAGTGATTGTCCATAAATCAATAACACATAAGTGCTCCCTCCCAACCTAGGACTAATCTCTTCATTTTTCAATAAGGAAGTCGTCTCCACGAGCCCCAAATTGCAAACTTTTCATCTTGGATAGAGGTTTTACCAAAATATATGTTATCTTCTCATCTGTGGAGATATATTGGAGAACAACTTCTCTTTCCTAGACTTCATCATGGAGAATGTAATGCTTGAACTCAATGTACTTTGGTTTGTTATGGAATATTGGTTTTCTCTAAAGGCTTCATGTAGCTTTGATCATTACAATATATATCATGGTCAAATTCAACACTTTTGTTTCATGCCATCTCATGACATCGTGTCATGGATCAAATTGAAACATATCCAAGTATCACTTCTTCTGTCATCATGAGAGTTTGACATGGATTAGCAATCCATCATCCCAAACTTCTGAGTAACTATTATGATACACTATGTTTGTCATTGAAAGTTTTCACCATGCTTTTGTTGCATATGAGATACTCAGCATCAAGTTGTTTGAATCCATACAAGGTCTTCTTATATCTGCATACATGGGTCTCTTTCTGGTATACCTCGAAACCTTGAGATTTCTTTACATAAGCTTCTTCCTCAAATTCTCTATTGGGAGAACAGTCTTTTACAACCAACTGATGTAAACTTCAATCAATGGATATTGCAAGAGATATAATAGCTCATATAGAGGTATATCTGGTTTGCGGGAACAAGCTATTATCATAGTCTTCTCCTCCTTCTAGAAGAATCTCTAGTTCTAAATCTCGTAGTGCTTCCATTCATAACCCTTTTACACAATTTCTTACATATATTGGTCTTCATCATAACTTCCATTTCTTCTACTTGATTTCTTCTAGTGGGTTCAAACCAAGCCGGTAGTCTTGTGATTCTCGGTATAATAATTGGTTGTTCTGGATTTTCTTTCTCTCTTGGAATCTTCATGTTTTTCCTCATGTTTTTATTTAGCTCTTAGTTCCATGGAGTTTTCTATAGATTCCATGCCCTGAAGATTCCAACTTTTTCCTTTCATCATAGGATCATGGATGTATATGGAAAACCAAGGATACTTTAAGGATTATTTTCGAAGAAGACTTCTTCTAAAGTCAAATTGAACACGTGTTTCTTTTCATGGCTTCTAATTTCAATGGGAACATGGATAGATCTTCATAATCCTCAATGGATCATATTATTTAGGATTTGCTCCCCCCTAATCCTTGCTTCATGCATGAATGCATGATATTCTTTTGGAATTTTGTAATAAGCTCCCTCCATCTAAGAGAGTCCACACTTACATCCGCATCCTTATTGCCTTCTGCAAAGTGTCACAAGTATTTTTCTAATTTCATCTCGATTGCTGAATTCTTTCTATTTTGACTTCTTTTGGGTCTCTTCAAGTTTGATTATGATTTCAGCTTATTTGGAAGTTGCTACTTATATAATAGCTTCCACGGGAATTGTTCCCAAGGATTGTCAATGTACTTCATCTTCTCATGTGTATTGCTTGACTTGTAGTCATCGTGATAGCAATCATTATCTTGTTATTCTTCCATAGGTATTTTTTCATTTGAAAATATTATTTTCTAAGAAACAGATATGCAAGATATGTACAAAAACATGGTATGTACAAGAACTATGAAGAATATTGTTACCTTGACTTAGAAGAAATAGTTTGTTTTAGCCTGCTTGGCCTTCTTTGAGGGTTCCCTTTCTTCAGCAACTGATGCTTTGTTTGTTTCCTTCCTTTTCTTTAGCTCAAGATAGTGGTTCATGTAATGACCATATTTTCGATAGTTGAAGCATTGTATCTTTGACATATCCTTTTCTTGATTTGGTTTCTTCCTCCATCCAAACTTCTTCTTATTCCTGAAATTCTTGAACTTTGTTGTGAAGGCTTGATCTTCATATTTATTTTTGGATTTCTCTTTTGCGTTAATCCTTGATTCTTCCTTTGCACAGCAAGTCCAAATTTCTTCAAATGTGGGATACTCCTTTCTTGTGTTCATTCTTGCGGCAAATGCATCCCATGACTTGGGAAGGCCATTGAGTATTATGTTTACCAATTCCTTCTCTGAAATTATTTCTTCAATAGCTTGTAGTTGATCTCTTAACTGAAATATTTTCACAAAGTGATGCAGGATCATCACTCCACCTCAGCATGCGCCAGTTGGTTAGCACGTTGGTGCACATTCAAGAAAGGGAGAGGCGTCACCTCTCGTTTTTCCTTTGAAATTTAAAATTGTAATTAAGGCAATTAATGTTGTCAGGATGGAAGAACCAAGTTGTGCTTTCTCAAAAGTAGTAGATGAGGTCACCTTAAGTGACTGACGGTAGGAGGGATCTAGATCTGATTCAGATCATATTTCCACTCATTGTAATCTATCTCATTAGTCATGCATTTTGAATGGTGATTAAACACCACTAGCTTAGCTTGGAGGGAAGCTCGTTGAGCCCCTCTTGTATAAATATTTGTATTGTATGCCCAGTAGAGGTTGCTAAAGATTAAGGGAGAATCATTGTAAGCCAAGAAGAGATAGGTTGTAGAGAGTCAAGACTCAGTTGATGTCTAGACTCATATATTGCAATTGACATTATGTCATTAATAGAAAGAATAGATTCCACTGTTTGCCATTTTTTTGTGTAATTGATGTTTATTCCTGAATGTCATTCATGTTTGTTTATGTTGTAGATGTATGTTAGATTTCATCTGCAAGAATAGAGATAGGATCCTCTATCTGTGAGTTTCTTGGATCATTTCTGGGTTCTTTAAGCTAAGTATAAGGAGTGCACGACAGAGAGTTGAAACTCTGTGAGCTGACGCAAGGAGTGTGTATCTGGAATTCAAGTTGATTTTCAGAGGAGAAAGTGCCAGGAGGGCACACCAAAATAATTCACAAACTCAAGGGAGAACTTCAAGGTTGTTGAATAGCTTGAGAAAAATCTATGTAGTAGAAAGCGTAGTACAGAGTTGTTGAATACTCTGGAAGACTCTGTCGAGAGGGCATTGAGTAGGTGTGACTACATACAAAACCAACACATTTTGGAGTGTTGGAGATACTAAGGAAACCCCAGAGTTGTTGAACACTCAAAGGAAAGAAATCTTTGCAAGTGTGCATTGAGCAAGGTAAAGGAGTTTCCCTGGTAAATCTGAAAGAGTTCAAGAGAAGCCGCCTAGAGGCTTAAGTCAAGCGCAAGGAGTGCGCCAAAGACAAAGTAAGTTCATCTTACAAGTTCAGGAGAAAGAGCATCGAGTTACCAGGAGGGTATTAGAAAGTTCGTGGAGGATGCAGGAGATTCGAGGACTTTAGAGGTTCCAGCCGAGAAAAAATTCAGAAGAACTAGCGTTGTCGTGTGCATAGTTTAGCAAGGAGTGCAAAAGGTCTAGAGAAGTTGGAGTCCCAGACAGCAAGAAAAGTGCTAAGTGTGCACAAGAAGTAAGGACTCATTGAAGTCCCGAAGGTAATCTAAATCACCCATCGTTAGGGAAGGACAGATGGTGAAATATCAAGAGAACTAGGAGGTAGAACTCCAGAAGATTTGTCGAGAGAAAAATGGAAATCTTCGCAAAGTCGTGAAGGGCGGTGTGAATCCAGACCATTGGATCTAGAAGGGATGCATGGAGGAGATCCACCCATTTTAGAGAAGTGATACTCCGAAAGGACAAGGAGAACAAGGCAGAAATATTGTCGAAGGCTGGAGTCCAAAAAGATCACAGTCATTAATCTAAGGGAGGGACGAGGACCGTTAATACTCACACCATTTATGTTCGTCGATTCGTTGTTCGGGGACATGAGAGTTTTTCATTGTGAAAAGGTCGAAGTTCTGAAGTTGAAGCATTTTTCATGGTCTATCCCTAGGACACAGCTCGAGGTCATATGATAGAGAGGGCCTAGCACAGAGAACTAGTATCGTCGTCACTTTCTTCAAAGGGGCCAAGAAGAGAGCCATGGGGTTTGATGGAACCCGCACCTTGGAGAATAGGGGACCTGTGAGAAATTTCTTTGGGGTTCCAGCAGGGAACTGAAGAGTCGATCCAACTCAAGTGATTCAGATGATCCTAGACAGGGAGGTTAGTGGACCCTAGGTGAGGGTGGGGCGTATGCACTAGAGTTGTATCAGAGTCATGCGTTTGTCTACAAGTCGTAGGCAAAGGAGAGATGGTGAAAGGAGATACTATGATACCATAGTGGTATCAGAGCCACATAATTGATTTTTGTAGGCAAAGAGGCAGAGCACGATGCTTTGTAGATACTGTTGCAAGTTGTGTAGCAGATAGTAAACATCCAGGTGGGTTGTGTTATAACCCTATAGTTTATAGGATCAAATGGTGACTGAAAAATTTTATCCTTTTATTGTTTTGGTTGCCAAATGATTTTTCATTCTACAAATAATTTGAGAAAAAAGGAAAAGAAAAGAAAGAAAAAGAATAAAAGAGGGCATAAAAGAAATTGGATAGAGCCCCATGCAATAACAATGACTTGGTTCATACAGTTTAAACATGGCCAAGTCCTTTTAAATTGATGTCGATAGGAGTAGTGAAT
>JASDQU010101387.1:1966-13766 GCA_032191745.1 Picea mariana
TGGTTGGCCTTGTTCAATAGAGGATAAATTATTCTTGAAACCAAGAGAAGCTCTTTCATTTTTATACCATCATGATCGTATAAGCTTTCATCAATATTGTTACCCATTTGAATCTTCTTAGAATTGAGATTCGTTACATAGTCGTTGAAAAAAGACAAAAGACTTATGAAGGGGATATTAATTTGGTCTTTGTGTGGGACATTTTATGCCATTAGTATGTTTTTTACAAAAATAATGGATCTTGGGGACTACACCATGGTCTAGGAACGAGGAACGAAAATTGTACAAAAAATGAATCCAAGCATCATTTGATATTGTTGCAAGAGAGACGAATGTAAATAATCTTGCGACGAATTTGCTATAATATCGATGAAAAAAGTTCATCCATAGTATAGATAATTTGTTTCAAGAATATTGTGTCTAATTTGAATGGTTAATTACATGGTATGTTTATAAGACAAATATTCTTGGTATGTTTCCTTTGTGGATATGGTGGCTCAAGCCCTCAGTACACATGATGCCTTACAATGAAATGTAACAATTTTACTATTGAATTATGATAATGTTACGTCACCCATGGTTAAGGAAAGAACTTAAGGTTCTTAGGTCCTATTTGAATCTTCTTAGAATTGAGATCCGTTACATAGTCTTTGAAAAAATACAAAATACTTATGTAGTGGATATTAATTTGGTCTTTGTGTGGGACATTTTATGCCATTAGGAACAAGGAACGAGGAACAAAAATTGTACGAGGACTAGACACTGGAAACGACGACCTGCAAATGGGGCCAACGTTGAAATTTTGAAATCAAGTAAAACACAATAGCATTACCTACAACAAAATGTAAACTTAAAGCTCATACCAAAATTTACTTGAAAAGAATGAAAAAGGAGAAGTGTACTAGCTTGGAAAAGGGGGCCCTCCAATGCTTCACTTGTACACCTAGAGTTGTCTCAGTTAAGAAGGAACTTTCAGCAACATTCACATAATCATCTCATAAACATCATCAAGAACAAAACACCAAACCAATCTCAATACTGAAAATTCAGAGTTTTCTTCATTAACATAAGATGTCATACTAGTCCATGTCTTGAAGTATTTATACAAAAAGTTTGTAACTGAAAATACTAAAAAGAATCCTAATCTGAGGATGAGATCCAAAACATATACTAAGAAGTTCTAATCCCTCCTTAAGATCCACAAAATATGCACAAATCCCAAGAAAATATAAAACTGTCCATAATTTTCTGCTAAAATAGGGTATTTTTTGTTGAACTGACCCTGTTTGACCAGCGTTGACCAGACACCTGGAAAGATCAGATATCGAACTTGATAGATATTCATCCATCCTTGTACATCAAATATCATGAAACATGTCTCTGATTTCTCTCCGCTGTCCTGAAAGTACACGAACCTTGGAGCAATTACGAGATTTAGTCAAATCCTGTAATTTCTAATAAATTTTTAATTTTAATGCTAAAAATTCAAAAATTCAATTCTTAAGCTAAGAAATGATAAATGTACCTTGCATAGGTTGTTTTATGGAAAATATGGAATAACATGAAGGCAAAATGGATGTTTTTGGAGACAAAAGTATGATTTGTGAAGTGAAAATAAGCATAAAATGGTACCCAACATCTCCCCCAAGAGGAAGACTTTGCATGTCCTCATGCACAAAAAATGTTCTTGAACTCCTGTCAATAGTCTTTTGCCCCCTCTACTACTTGGAATAATGTATCCACATTGGCTTGAGATGTATGAAAAACTTTTAACCTCTTATATTTTGCCTTGTATGCTTTCTTTTGCTGAAGCCATTTGTATGCTTGTTCGAAGATCAATTTGTTTCGCTTTTGAAGCTTCTTTTACTTCTTATTTAGTTTTTCATTTTCCTCATCTACTAGATATGTTAATGATTCCAAGTTTCATATTAGTATTTGACTGAAGGTCCAACTAGCTTGCAAAGTATCAAATTGAGATTTCAAGTTGATAAACCAAATATGAAATGAATTCAAGCATCATTTGATATCGTCGTAAGAGAGATGAATGTAAATAACATTGCGACAAATGTGCTATACTATCGATGAAAAAGTTCGTCGATAGTATAGCTAATTCGTCGCAAGAATATTGTGTCTAATTTGAATGGTTAATTACATGGTTTGAAAGGAGTGTAAAGCTTATATTATGGTGCAATGTAGTGTATTCTATAAGAACAATCTCTATGCCAAACCTCAAGATGGATAGTACCATATCTTGTTCATAAGACAAATATTCTTGCTATGTTTCCTTTGTGGATATGGTGGTTCAAGCCCTTAGTACACATGATGCCTTACAATGAAATGTAACAATTTTACTATTGAATTATGATAGTGTTATGTCACTCATGGTTAAGGGAAGAACTTAAGGTTCTTAGGTCCTATTTGAATCTTCTTAGAATTGAGATTCGTTACATAGTCGTTGAAAAAAGATAAAAGATTTATGTAGCGGATATTAATTTGGTCTTTGTGTGGGACATTTTATGCCATTAGGAACAAGGAATGAGGAACAAAAATTGTACAAGGACTAGACACTGGAAACAACGACCTACGAATGGGGCCAACGTTGAAATTTTGAAATCAAGTAAAACACAACATCATGACCTACAACAAAATGTAAACTTAAAGCTCATACCAAAATTTACTTGAAAATAATGAAAAATGAGAAGTGTACTAGCTTGGCAAAGGGGGCCCTCCAGTGCTTCACTTGTACACCTAGAGTTGTCTCAGTTAAGAAGGAACTTCCAGTAGCATTCACATAATCATCTCATAAACATCATCAAGAACAAAACACCAAACTGATCTCAAGACTGGAAATTCAGGGTTTTCTTCATTAACATAAGATGTCATACTAGTCAATATCTTGAAGTATTTATACAAAAATTTTGTAACTAAAAATACTAAAAAGACTCCTAATATGAGGATGAGATCCACAAAATATACTAAGAAGGTTGAATCCCTCCTTCAGATCCACAAAATATGCACAAATCCCAAGAAAATCTAAAACTACCCATAATTTTATGCTAAAACATGGTATTTTCTACTGAAGTGGCCCTATTTGACCAACGTTGACCAAACACCTTCAAAACTCATATCTCGAACCTGATAGATATTCATCCATCCTTGTACATCAATGATCATGAAACATGTCTCTGATTTCACCCAACTGTCCTGAAATTACACGAACCTTGGAGCAATTACGGGATTTAGTCAAATCCTGTAAATTCTAATAAATTTTTAATTTTAATGCTAAAAATTCAAAAATTCAATTCTTAAGCTAAGGAATGATAAATGTACCTTTTATAGGTTGTTTTTTGGAAAATATGGAATAAAATGAAGGCAAAATGGATGGTTTTAGAGACAAAAGTATGATTTGTGAAGTGAAAATAAGCATAAAATGGTACCCAACATCTCCCCCAAGAGGAAGACTTTGCATGTCCTCATGCACAAAAAATGTTCTTGAACTCTTGCCAATAGTCTTCTGCCACCTCTACTGCTTGAAATAATGTATCCACATTTTCTTGAGTTGTATGAAGAACTTTTAACCTCTTATATTTTGCCTTGTATGCTTGCTTTTGCTGAAGCCATTTGTATGCTTGTTCGAAGATCAATTTGTTTCACTTTTGAAGCTTCTTTTACTTCTTCTTTAGTTTTTCATTTTCCTCGTCTAATAGATATGTTAATGATTCCAAGTTTCATATTTGTATTTGACTGAAGGTCTAGCTATCTTGCAAAATATCAAATTGAGATTTCAAGTTGATAAACCAAATATGAAATGAATCCAAGCATCATTTGATATCGTCGCAAGAGAGACAAATGTAAATAATCTTGCAATGAATTTGCTATACTATCGACGAAAAACGTTCGTCAATAGTATAGCTAATTCGTTGCAAGAATATTGTGTCTAATTTGAATGGTTAATTACATGGTTTGCAAGGAGTGTAGGGCTTATATTATGGTGCAATGTAGTGTAGTCTATAAGAACAATCTCTATGCAAACCTCAAAATGGATAGTACCATATATTGTTCATAAGAAAAATATTCTTGGTATGTTTCCTTTGTGGATATGGTGGCTCAATCCCTCAGTACACATGATTCCTTACAATGAAATGTGATAATTTTACTATTGAATTATGATATTGTTATGTCACCCATGGTTAAGGAAATAACTTAAGGTTCTTAGGTCCTATTTGAATCTTCTTAGAATTGAGATTCATTACATAGTCGGTGAAAAAATACAAAAGACTTATGTAGCAGATATTAATTTGGTCTTTGTGTGGGATATTTTATGCCATTAGGAACAAGGAATGAGGAACAAAAATTGTACGAGGACTAGACACTGGCAACAATGACCTGCGAATGGGGCCAACATTGAAATTTTGAAATCAAGTAAAACACAACAACATTACCTACAACAAAACGTAAACTTAAAGCTAATACCAAAATTTACTTGAAAAGAATGAAAAAGGAGAAGTGTACTAGCTTGGCAAAGGGGGCCCTCCAGTGCTTCACTTGTACACCTAGAGTTGTCTTAGTTAAGAAGGAACTTCCAGTAGCATTCACGTAATCATCTCATAAACATCATCAAGAACAAAACACCAAGCTGATCTCAAGACTGAAAATTTAGAGTTTTCTTCATTAACATAAGATGTCATACTAGTCCATGTCTTAAAGTATTTATACAAAAAGTTGGTAACTGAAAATACTAAAAAGACTCCTAATATGAGGATGAGATCCACAAAATATACTAAGAAGGTCGAATCCCTCTTTCAGATCCACAAAATATACTAAGAAGGTCGAATCCCTCTTTCAGATCCACAAAATATACTAAGAAGGTTGAATCCCTCTTTCAGATCCACAAAATATGCACAAATCCCAAGAAAATCTAAAACTGTCCATAATTTTCTGCTAAAACAGGGTATTTTCTACTGAAGTGGCCCTGTTTGACCAGTGTTGACTAGACACCTGGAAAGCTCAGATCTCGAACTTGATAGATATCCATCCTTGTGCATCAAGGATCATGAAACATGTCTCTGATTTCGCCCAACTGTCCTAAAAGTACACAAACCTTGGAGCAATTACGGGATTTAGTCAAATCATGTAATTTCTGATAATTTTTTAATTTTAATGCTAAAAATTCAAAAATTCAATTCTTAAGCTAAGGAATGATAAATGTACCTTGCATAGGTTGTTTTATGAAAAATATGGAATAAAATGAAGGAAAAATGGATGGTTTTGGAGACAAAAGTATGATTTGTGAAGTGAAAATAAGCATAAAATGGTACCCAACATCTCCCCCAAGAGGAAGACTTTGCATGTCCTCATGCACAAAAAATGTTCTTGAACTCCTGTCAATAGTCTTCTGATACCTCTGCTGCCCGCAATAATGTATCCACATTGGCTTGACCTGTATGAAGAACTTTTAAACTCTTATATTTTGCCTTGTATGCTTGCTTTTGCTGAAGCCATTTGTATGCTTGTTCGAAGATCAGTTTGTTTCGCTTTTGAAGCTTCTTTTACTTCTTCTTTAGTTTTTCATTTTCCTCATGAGTTTTATGGCTTTGAGTTAAAGAAAAAACTTAATGGTGGTGCAGTAACCAACTAAGCCAAGAGGTGAACATTTTTTAGGATCATAGAAACTAGGTATTAAGAGTTAGGGGAAATAGGTGTTAGAGGTTAATGATTATAAGTATAAGAAATTATATTTAGAAGTTATGGGTTAGAGATGTTATGAGTTAGAGTAGTTAGAGATGAAGTATTATAAGTCTTATATATGTTACCAGTTTAACATTATAGGGGCCATGGTAGTAGGAGGTATAAAGGTTATAAATGTTAGGAGTTATAGGGATTATATAGGTTAGGGGTTACAAGAACTAATGGATAGAGGGGTTAGGAGTAGTAAATATCTTAGGGGTTTAAGGTAGTAGTAGTTAAGGGTGAGGTTAATACCTCCTGCAACTACCATAATATCAATAGTTGGGGATTGAGTATTATGGATCTTATAAATGTTAGCAGTTTGATGATGCTATGGTATTAGGAGGTATAATGATTATAATCATTAGGAGTTATATGGCTTATATAGGTGAGGGGTTACAAAAGTTGTTTGACGATGCTATGGTATTAGGAGGTATAATGGTTATACTCATTAGGAGTTATATATTGGCTTTATATAGGTGAGGGGTTACAAAAGTTGTTGGATAGAGGGGTTTGTGGTAATAAAGTTCTTAGGGTTTTAATTTAGTAGGGGTTAAGGGTTATATCGTGATCATTGTTAAAGGAGAGAATGATTATGTGTGTTAGGGATTATGGGATAAGGGGTTATACACATGGGTTATAGAGGTTAGGATATATATTGGCTTTGACTTGGGTTATAGGTTAAGGGACATATGGGTTATAAATAATAAGGCTTATATAGGGTTTATACCAAATATGTGATATGGTTTGGAGATAATAGGGATCATGCATTATAAGGGTTATAGAGATGGCATGCGATAGAATTTTCAAGTTTGGTGTTAAATGGCTCAGGGGTTAAAAGTGTTAGTTATTTATGGTTATATTGATTTTGGGTGATTTGGGTTAGAATTTATGGGGTTTGAATGGTTATAGGTTAAGAGATATATGTTGGGCTCCAATATATTTATGTAAATTAGAGTGTATTTAATTGTCAATCTGGTGTTTGTAAGACTTAGAGACACATCCAAAATGTATGAACTTAGAGATAAATTTAGTTCTTTAAATAAAAATAATTCAAAAGCTAATCTAAGTGTTGAGTATGAAAGAAATTATAAGCTTATTTACAAAAGGTGTATTCATATATTTCTTACCATTAACCAACAATCTAAAGTAAAAGCATTCAACTAAATTTAAGCATTCAAATCAGTAAGCATTAAAACTAGTTTAGAGGCTTGTAAATGTCACAAAGACTAAACCCTTTTACAAGAGATGCATTCTTTTCTTTCCCACATTCATCAACAACATAATTAATTTTGAAATCAAGTAAAGCACAACAACATTACCTACAACAAAATGTAAACTTAAAGCTCATACCAAAACTTACTTGAAAAGAATGAAAAAGGAGAAGTGTACTAGCTTGGCAAAAGGGGCCCTTCAGTTCTTCACTTGTACACCTAGAATTGTCTCATTTAATAAGGAACTTCCAGCAACATTCACATAATCATATCATAAACATCATCAAGAACAAAACACCAAACTGATCTCAAGACTGAAAATTCAGAGTTTTCTTCTTTAACATAAGATGTCATACTAGTCCATGTCTCGAAGTATTTATACAAAAATTTTGTAACTGAAAATACTAAAAAGACTCCTAATCTGAGGATGAGATCCACAAAATATACTAAGAATGTCTAATCCCTCCTTCAAATCTACAAAATATGCACAAATCCCAAGAAAATCTAAAAGTGTCCATAATTTTATGTTAAATAGGGTATTTTCTATTGAAGTGGCCCTGTTTGACCAGCATTGACCAGACACCTGGAAATCTCAGATATTGAACCTAATAGATATTCATCCATCTTTGTACATCAAGGATCATGACACATGTCTCTTATTTTTCCCAACTGTCCTAAAAGTACACGAACCTTGGAGCAATTACGAGATTTAGTCAAATCTTGTAATTTCTGATAAATTTTTAATTTTAATGCTAAAAATTCAAAAATTCACTTCTTAAGCTAAGGAATGATAAATGTACCTTGCATAGGTTGTTTTATGGAAAATATGGAATAAAATGAAGGCAAAATGGATGGTTTTGGAGACAAAAGTATGATCTGTGAAGTGAAAATAAGCATAAAATGATACCCAACATCTCCCCCAAGAGGAAGACTTTGCATGTCCTCATGCACACAAAAATGTTCTTGAACTCCTGTCAATAGTCTTCTACCACCTGTGCTGCCTACAATAATGTATCCACATTGGCTTCAGCTATATGAAGAACTTTTAACTTCTTATATTTTTCCTTGTATGCTTGCTTTTGCTGAAGCCATTTGTATGCTTGTTCGAAGATCCATTTGTTTCGCTTTTGAAGCTTATTTTTCTTCTTCTTTAGTTTTTCATTTTCCTCATGAGTTTTATGGGTTTTATTCCTCAACATTTCATTTTCTGTGTTCAAATATCTTTCCAGGACCTCTATTTCTTTGATCTTTTTCTTCATCTTTTTTATTTTCTTGTGTTTCTTATCAAGCCGTGATGTGGACCCACCAACCATTTCTTCTATTTGTTCTACTTTATGTGGTGATTGATTTTCATCTTTCATGTCTTCAATTAATTGTTTCACCTCTTCTCTCATTTTCTCATATGTGGAAGTCTCTTGTTTTTCAAAATCATCTTCTTCTAATGATTGTGCTTTCCCTGCCTCTTTTTGTTTCTACAAAGTCTAAATGTGTGCATATTGTGCTTGTTGTGCTTCATCATCACTTTATTTTCTTTGTCCTTTTTGGCCTTGTTGTCTTTTTCTTGATTTCCTTTCATATGTGGTGAAAACCTTATCTTTTTCTTGGAATTATTTTTCCATTTTCACCATACTTCTTGTTCTTGTCCTCCCCATAGGTTGTTTTTAGCTTGTTACCTTGGGGTGTTGCATTTCCTTCTCATCATCTGTCACAATCAAGATATGTTCTTCTTCTATTTTCTCTTCCACTGTTTCAAAACCATTTCCAATGATAAAATGTTGCCATGACAAGTTCTGTTTTTGTAGTTCATGTGTGATGATCATTTTTATGAAGCCATAGTGGTATAGACTATTTTTCTCTATTCCTCCCTTGTTTTTGAAGAGTCTTAGCCATCTTAGAAAGGCTTTCCAGTAGAAAGTAGGGCATGTTAATTTCACAATCACTATTTAAATGTTGCAGTAATTTGATGTTATACAGGTAGACAATACTAAACCTTCCTTCACAAGTAATAAATTTCTAGATGAGATAGGTTAGTTCATCCCAAGGATGAATCAACCAACTTCTTGGAATTCCTTTTTTCCAATTTACTGTTGCAATCCTAGATCTGGATACAAAAGGTGCCCATGATTTGTCTTTAAAGTGTTTAGTTTTGAAGTATCTCTCTCCAGTTTGAGGTAATCCAGTGATTTGTGTAATTACATCTTCTTAAATTCTAATGGTGATGTTACCAACAATGGCCTTTTCCCCATTAAATGAACAAGCAAACTCTAAAGCAACCTTTTCACAATATCCATCAAACTTCTCAAAGAAAGATATCCATTGATTTTTTTCAAGAATTTCTAGACAATCTTTGTGAGTTTCTGATGGATCAAACTTCTCTGGTTGATATCTAGACACCATTCTTTCAATTTTTAAAGAGAAAGACCCTGAAAAATATTTCACTGCTTATACAAAAAGGAGGTTTATCCTTGTCCAAAAAAAAATCAACCCTTTATATTCTTCAATCAACTGTTTTGATTTCTTCGAACTTGCAGACTCTGTTTGTATTCAATTCTGTGAATGTTCTTTCAACAAGAATTTTCTATTCAAATGAAACAAAGAAAATCTTATTTTTTAAATTTCTAAACTGCTCTCTGTTAATTTCAATCATAAATTTCTTGATGAAAGGGCATACCTGGAAATTCAATCTTCAATTTAAAATCTTCTATGCCTTCTTGTTGAAACCCAACTCTGTTTTTCTTCTTACAATCAACCTCTGCTAGAAATGAATTGTTTCTATTCTCAAAATGTTCCTCAGGAAGTTGAAATTGGCACTTAACTTAACAATTCTTAACATTGAATTTGAACTTACATTCCTTGTCTGACTCCTTCTTGAACATGTTCTCTTATCCTTGGTTTATGCATTCACCTCCCACTTACTTCCTCAATGCCACGATTTATCCACAGGGCAAAAATTGTGTATGTTGACAGTGAAATTATCAACATACAGTTCGTTGTTTATCAGAAATTTTAGGTTGGGTAGGCGTAGGAAGGAACATGTTGGAGCGAGGAGGTAAGTTATAATGCAAGAATGCATCAACAATTCGAATCTACGGAGTATCTAAGTGGAACAATAGTATATGGAAGGAGGTGAAGCTACAATATTTTTAGGAAAGAGGGAAAAAAACATTGTGGAGGAAAATGAGAATGAGAGTGTTGACTTCAAGAGAAAATTCGACTTTTGTGGAGGGAATAAGCATTCTTAACAAGGGTATTATGGTAGAAATGCATTTGTACAATCTCTCAAATGAGCACTCATTGTTGAAAATGCCCTGTGATCATACCTCTTTCACTTATGAAATTTCACTTTCTTTTCTTGCAATCATCACAAGAAATGGTGTTCTCCCCTACATAAGCCTTCTCCCTCATACATTCACCTTATGAATCATTCATAAATCTTGTGCCTATGCATTCACCTTCACCTTGTGCCTCCTGCATACACTACACCTACATGATACTACAAATGTTGATTCATACTTTTTCTAATTCAATTTCTTGTAGGAATCAACATCTATAGGTATCCACAAAAGATGAAACTACAATATTGTGAAGCTATAGTATCTACAGAAGGTGAAAGTATAGGAATGTGAAGCTACATGGATCTACAAGAGAGGAACACTACATGAATGTCAAGCTATAAGAATTTACACGAGAGGACCACTATAGGAATGTTACCCTATAGACATATACATAATATATCAGCTATAGGAGTGTGAACCTCTAGGCATCTACAAGAGAGAAACATTACTACATAAGGTTATCATTACAAGCTCTCACTGTACATAGTTCTATAGAAATATATTTCTTTGGCCTCCACAAAAAATCAAGCACATGGGCCACCTATAAAAGACAATCAAGAATCATTTGGAAGATCACAACATTCATCAAAGAAACATGAAAGTTTTCACTCATCAAAGTGCATTTTTTCCAAATAAAACATTCCATCAAAAGAAAGGTACAAAACATCTACTCATTCCTAAGAAACCATGATTCAGATAGGCATGAAATGTCACCATAATCTACTTCTCGATCAACCTAAATTCACTCTATGACTACCCTAAATTGTGTCATTATAGTCATTGAGATCTAATTTGGGGGGAAACAACTTGATGTTTTCATAATGAAATCATCTATCAGAGTAAAACAAGGTTAGGTCACATCAAGTCAAGAATGAAATCATAATGAGTAGAATTCTAATGAAAAAAATCAAATTTGAATTATAATAACATCATATTGAAGGAAAAGAAGGAGACTAGTCAACATTTGAATCCATCCCAAGCTAAGACAAAATAAATATGATTTTCCAAAGCTTGAAGCCTAAAACCTAAGATGATTGAATATAGTCTGGTTTTGTCAAAGAGTCTAAGAGTTGACAATTGTTGACAATCCCAATCCAAGTTTCCAAAGAGTGGCCCCGTTTGACCAACGTTGACCAGACACCTGGAAATCTCAGATCTCAAACCTGATAGATATTCATTCATCCTTGTATATCAAGGATCATGAAACATGTCTCCGATTTCTCCCAGCTGTCCTAAAAGTACACGAACCTTGGAGAAATTACGAGATTAGTCAAATCCTATAATTTCTGATGAATTTTTAATTTTTAATACAAGTTTTAAGGGTTGGGTGTTAGATATTGTTAAGGAATATAGATGAGTTAGGTGTTGACGGTAAATGATTATAAGGGTTGAGATGTATCTGTTAAGCTTATAAATATCAAGTGTTAGGGGTTATGAGAGATAATTATATATTAGGTGCTAAGAGAATTAAGGGTTAGGGTTTATTAGATTAGGGGTTATAGAGGTTAACAGGTAGGGCTTAAA
>JASDQU010101387.1:25874-42397 GCA_032191745.1 Picea mariana
TTGTGTCTCACATGACAAAGAGAATTACCATTCTTTTCATTGTGTCATGGACATGGTGTTGCTACTCAACATTGCCTCAAAGCCTACTTATTCATTCCTCTATGATATGTACAATGATGTTGAACCTTCCACAAATCATTGCAAGCAGAAAAATAAGCCAAGGATAGGAACCCAAGGATTTTAATGTTAAGGTCTTGTGATTCCACAAGGTTGGATACAAAGAGGAATTGTTTCCATGCATAAACATGCTAAATACATTGATTGAGAATGAGGATGTAACAAGTTGAACATTGAAATCATAGAGCAATGACATAATCGAGCAGTATGGTGTTGATACTCTTCAAAGGATGTATGAGTTCTCACCTCCCACAATGCCAGTAAGCCTTTGGTGGTTGCAAACTTTTATCAAAATGTATGATGTTTATAACATTGTGAAGGCATAGTGGCTTTTAGTTAAGCCATTCCAAACTACCACAAGTAAGGTACACTTAATAAAAAAATTGCAAATGGAACTTCAAGCCTTATGAATTCTCTTGAACCTCTTGTATGGTAGACGAGGCACTAGATACATATGGTTAAGATGGATTTTGATTATGCATGGGGTGCTCAAGCATGGGATGATATTTTATTAGGTAGACTTCATCTCTAATCTTCTTGCACAATGTATTCCAAAGGACAAAACTCCCTTAGATAGTGGTGCACTTGAGTTTTACATCGCGTCTTATCTTATGTATTGTGTATGTGTGAGCTAAGAGTTATCTTGTTTCAAGCCCACCTAGTAGCCTTCCTTTGCACTTGTACATGATTATTTCCTCATAGATGTTTAGCTATTATTATGTCATTTAACCTTTTAATGTCTTTTAAAAATGTAGGTTTGAAGGGTGTTCACCTCCATGATCCAAAACACATTTCTGAAAAGGTACAAATCATTTTCTTCTCTTGCGTCAAGAAATTTTCCTTCATTTCCTTGTATACTTAAATTCAAAATCCAAGGACAGATAATGGTGTAAACAACTATTATTCATTTAATAATTTTTTTTTAGAGATTTTTTACTGTAAGATGATGTGGCATATTATGTTCTCCCTTAACATTTTTGTTTTCCAATGTTCAATGTTCATAAACACCTATTCATAGGACTTGGTGATGTATAATGTTGGCTGAAGTTAGTGATTGATTCAATCAACATTGACAACAATATTGATAAATCAGATGACGTGAAAAATGTGAGTTCCACTTGCATACTTACCCTTCAAAATCCCAACTACATACTTATCATTCATATAAATATTATTAGAATGAGATATTACAAGCACACTAGATCAATTCAATCCATCTACTGTTAATAAACAAACTTGTAACTCACCCATGAGATCAAACCATATTAATAGTGTTAGAAGGAAGTTACCCTCTAGGCCTAGACATAGATTCATATGCACATTTTTCATAAAACAACCTATGCAAGGTACATTTATCATTCCTTAACTTAAGAATTGAATTTTGAATTTTCAGCATTAAAATTAAAAAATTATCAGAAATTACAGGATTTGACAAAATATCGTAATTGCTCCAAGGTTCGTGTGCTTCCAGGATAGCTGGGAGAAATCAGAGACATGTGTCATGATCCTTGATGTACAAGGATGGATGAATATCTATCAGGTTCGAGATCTAAGCTTTCTTGGTGTCTGGTCAACGTTGGTCAAACAGGGCCACTTCAACAGAAAATACCCTGTTTTAGCAGAAAATTAAATGGATTTCATATAAATTTTGTGAAGTTTAAATGAATTTCATATAAATTTTGTGCCAGTTGAGTTGATCATCCTTCACATATCATGTTTTAGGATTTGGCATGGTTTTCTCCATGGGATTGACATGTCTCTTAATTGAATTTGATAAAATTTTAAGTTTCAACATACATATGGATTCGATACTTTATGTTTTGTAGATTGCATGACCTCTGGAATATACCCACATATATTTATGGAGGATTTAATAACACTTTAGGTCTATAAATAACTAGGTGAATTTAAAATATTGAAACAAATAAAACATAACTTGCATATGTCATTGCTAACAAACTATCTTGAAAATTGGTCTCGTTCACTTAGTTTCCTTCCATAAACATATATCCTATACTCTACCATCTAGTATTTTCTTGCCTCTAGACCAAATAATTCTTATTTTGTCAGCTCAACAAGAAAACAACCTTGAAGTTGAATGAGACTATTTTAGCACACAATGAATTCCATATGGTTAATGATTTTATTTGAATCTCTCACTACAACCAACGATTGAGCACATGAACCTTTAGAAATTTTCAATCCTTTCCAAAGTGCATAAGCTTTTGCTTGGTTGTTGGAAAAAACACCAAGTCCCCATGAAAAAGAAGTTTCAATTGTTCCTCTAGGGTCCATGATGACACCCCCTCCCCTGCCCATCCCAGCCACCCTATATTTTTTACCAAGTTACTCATATACCAATGGTGGGCCTTTTTTCCTTCCTTGCATTTCCCCATGATGATCTCTAGAGTATGAAGAAGCAATTCCAAATTTTTGTGGGATGATTTTGATGGAAAAATAATTGAAGAGGTATGGGCTTATGCAATGGTTATCAAACACCCAAGGACTCCATCAATCCTCCTAAGCTACATGCTCCATTGGTTCCACTCCAGTTACTAAGCCACATGCTCCATTGGTTCCACTCCAGTTACATGAACACTATCACAACCAAGGCATCCCCAAGTCAAATTCATGCCTCCATGAAAGAATCCAAGCTACCCTATGTTGTCTAGGGCTCAATTCCCTCCTCTAGAATGTCAATGCTTCTTTTCCAATGTAGGTCATCCTCCCAAGAAAGAAACCAATATAAATTTGGCCAACATAAATAATGTCCCAATTTATCTAACCATAGTAATAATGTTAGAAGGAAGTTACCCTCTAGGCCTAGACATAGATTCATATGCACATTTTCCATAAAAAAACCTATGCAAGGTACATTTATCATTCCTTAGCTTAAGAATTGAATTTTTGAATTTTCAGCATTAAAATTAAAAATTTATTAGAAATTACAGGATTTGACAAAATCCTGTAATTGCTCCAAGGTTCGTGTACTTCCAGGACAACTGGGAGAAATCAGAGACATGTGTCATGATCCTTGATGTACAAGGATGTATGAATATCTATCAGGTTCAATATCTAAGCTTTCCCGGTGTCTGGTCTTTAATGGTCAAACATGGCCACTTTAGTAGAAAATACCCTGTTTTAGGAGAAAATTATGGACAGTTTTAGATTTTCTGATTTAATACAAGTATTTTTGCTGATTTAATACATGAATCAAATTATTCTTACTCAAGCTATACTCCTCAGTCTTTCCTCAAGGACACTTATAGTGTTTACCTTATCTCGAGGTTAACTTAGGTTATGTCAACACTTAGAATTTTCTATATACTTATACTATGTTCAATAATCTTAGTGTTTATGCTTTGAGATTTGGAAACTTGGACTCAAATTGTCAACAATTGTCAACTCACATAAAGTGTGATGAACAACATGACAATAGTTGTACTAAAAGTGTGATGGAAATCACATAAAGTGTGATGAACAATATGACAATAGATGTACTAAAAGGGTATTTTTTCATAATACACCTGATGAGAGCACCTCTTCTCTTGACATTATATAACTCATGGTAGGATTAATAGATCCTACCATATAGTATAGTGACATCAACATTGTATAAATTAGTTAGAAACATGCAATTATTAGAGAGTAATGCACAATAGGTTCATATATATCCACGTCATCATGGTGATGTTATCAAGTCATCTTGTTGAGGCATGGACCAATCATAGGTTGCCACATATCATTGATGATGTCATCAATTTAGAGTTAAGGAGACAAGTGATACCTTCAGGAGATGACACATGAAATTCTTGCACATATGGATTAAAAATATATGTCATTCTCTTTTTTATCAAAATATATCTAAGTGTTGACTTATAGATTTGAAGTGAAGTTTAAATGGATTTCATATAAATTTTGTGCCAGTTGAGTTGATCATCCTTCACATATCATGTTTTAGGATTTGGCATGGTTTTCTCAATGGGACTGATACGTCTCTTAATTGAATTTAATAAAATTTTAAGTTTCAACATACATATGGATTCCATACTTTATGTTTTGTAGATTGCATGACCTTTGGAATAGACCCACATTTATTTATGGAGGATTTAATAACACTTTAGGTCTAGAAATAACCAGGTGAATTTAAAATATTGAAACAAATAAAACATAACTTGCATATGTCATTGCTAACAAACCATCTTGAAAATTGGTCTCGTTCACTTAGTTTCCTTCCATAAACATATATCCTATCCTCTACCATCTGGTATTTGCTTGCCTCTAGACCAAATAATTCTTGTTTTGTCAGCTCAACAAGAAAACAACCTTGAAGTTGAATCATGCTATTTTAGCACACAATGAATTCCATATGGTTAATGATTGTATTTGAATCTCTCACTACAACCAACGATTGAGCACATGAACCTTTAGAAATTTTCAATCCTTTCCAAAGTGCATAAGCTTTTTCTTGGTTGTTGGAAAAAACACCAAGTCCCCATGCAAAAGAAGTTTCAATTGTTCCTCCAGGGTCCATGATGACACCCCCTCCCCTACCCATCCCAATCACCCCTGATTTTTTACCAACTTACTCACATACCAATGGTGGGCCTTTTTTCCCTCCTTGCATTTCCCCATGATGATCTCTAGAGTATGAAGAAGCAATTCCAAATTCTTGTGGGTTGATTTTGATGGAAAAATAATTGAAGAGGTATGGGATTATGAAATGGTTATCAAGAATCCAAGGACTCCATCAGTCCTCCTAAGCTACATTCTCCATTGGTTCCACTCTAGTTACTAAGCCACATGCTCCATTGGTTCCACTCCAGTTACATGAACACTATCGCAACCAAGGCATCCCAAAGTCAAATACATGCCTCCATGAAAGAATCCAAGATACCCTATGTTGTCTATGGCTCAATTCCCTCCTCTAGAATGTCAATGCTTCTTTTCCAATGTAGGGCATCCTCCCAAGAAAGAAACCAATATAAATTTGGCCAACATAAATAATGTCCCAATTTATCTAACCATAATAATAGTGTTAGAAGGAAGTTACCTTCTAGGCCTAGACATAGATTCATATGCACATTTTCCATAAAACAACCTATGCAAGGTACATTTATCATTCCTTAGCTTAAGAATTGAATTTTTGAATTTTCAGCATTAAAATTAAACATTTATCAGAAATTACAGGATTTGACAAAATCTCGTAATTGCTCCAAGGTTCATGTACTTCCAGGACAGATGGGAGAAATCAGAGACATGTGTCATGACCCTTGATGTACAAGGAAGGATGAATATCTATCAAGTTCGAGATCTGAGCTTTCACGGTGTCTGGTCAATGCTGGTCAAACATGGCCACTTCATCAGAAAATACCGTGTTTTAGCAGAAAATTATGGACATTTTTAGATTTTTTGATTTAATCCATGTATTTTTGATGATTTAATACATGAATAAAATTATTCTTACTCAAGCTATACTCCTCAATCTTTCTTGAAGGACACTTACATTGTTTACCTTATCTTGAGGTTAACTCAGGTTATGTTAACACTTAGATTTTTCTATATACTTATACTATATTCAATAATCTTAGAGTTTATGCTTTGAGATTTGGAAACTTGGACTTAGATTGTCAACAGTTGCCAACTCACATAAAGTGTGATGAACAACATGACAATAGTTGTACTAAAAATGTGATGGAAATCACATAAAGTGTGATGACCAACATGACAATAGTTGTACTAAAAGGGTATTTTTTCATAATACACCTCATGAGAGCACCTCTTCTCTTGACATTACATAACTCATGGTAGGATTAGTAGATCCTACCATATAGTATAGTGACATCAAAATTGTATAAATTAGTTAGAAACATGCAATTATTAGAGAGTAATGCACAACAGGTTCATATATATCCATGTCAGCATGGTGATGTTATCAAGTCATCTTGTTGAGGCATGGACCATTAATAGGTTGCCACATATCATTGATGATGTCATCAATTTAGAGTTAAGGAGACAAGTGATACCTTCAGAAGATGACACATGAAATTCTTTCACATATGGATTAAAAATATATGTCATTCTCTTTTTCATCAAAATATATCTAAGTGTTGACTTCTAGATTTGAAGTAAAGTTTAAATGGATTCCATATAAATTTTGTTCCAGTTGAGTTGATCATCCTTCACATATCATGTTTTAGGATTTGGCATGGTTTTCTCAATGGGATTGACACGTCTCTTAATTGAATTTAATAAAATTTTAAGTTTCAACATACATATGGATTCGATACTTTATGTTTTGTAGATTGCATGACCTTTGGAATAGACCCACATTTATTTATGGAGGATTTAATAACACTTTAGGTCTAGAAATAACTAGGTGAATTTAAAATATTGAAACAAATAAAACATACCCTGCATATGTCATTTCTAACAAACCATATTGAAAATTGGTCTTGTTCACTTAGTTTCCTTCCATAAACATATATCCTATACTCTACCATCTGGTATTTGCTTGCCTCTAGACCAAATAATTCTTGTTTTGTCATCTCAACAAGAAAACAACCTTGAAGTTGAATGAGACTATTTTAGCGCACAATGAATTCCATATGGTTAATGATTGTATTTGAATCTCTCACTACAACCAACGATTGAGCACATTTACCTTTAGAAATTTTCAATCCTTTCCAAAGTGCATAATTTTTTTCTTGGTTGTTGGAAAAAACACCAAGTCCCCATGCAAAAGAAGTTTCAATTGTTCCTCTAGGGTCCATGATGACACCCCCTCCCCTAACCATCCCATCCACCCCATATTTTTTACCAAGTTACTCACATACCAATTGTGGGCCTTTTTTCCCTCCTTTCATTTCCCCATGATGATCTCTGGAGTATGAAGAAGCAATTCCAAATTTTTGTGGAATGATTTTGATGGAAAAATAATTGAAGAGGTATGGGCTTATGCAATGGTTATCAAGCATCCAAGGACTCCATCATTCCTCCTAATCTACATGCTCCATTGGTTCCACTCCACTTACTAAGCCACATGCTCCATTGGTTCCACTCCAGTTGCATGAACACTATCGCAACCAAGGCATCCCCAAGTCAAATACATGCCTCCATGAAATAATCCAAGATACCCTATGTTTTATAGGTCTCAATTCCCTCTATAATGTCAATGCTTCTTTTCCAATGTAGGGCATCCTCCCAAGAAAGAAACCAATATAAATTTGGCCAACATAAATTATGTCCCAATTTATCTAACATAATAATAGTGTTAGAAGGAAGTTACCTTCTAGGCCTAGACATAGATTCATATGCACATTTTCCATAAAACAACCTATGCAAGGTACATTTATCATTCCTTAGCTTAGTAATTGAATTTTTGAATTTTCAACATTAAAATTAAAAATTTATCAGAAATTACAGGATTTGAAAAAATCCCGTAATTGCTCCAAGGTTCGTGTACTTCCAGGACAGGTGGGAGAAATCAGAGACATGTGTCATGATCCTTGATGTAAAATGATGGATGGATATATATCAGGTTCGAGATCTGAGCTTCCCCGGTGTCTAGTCAACACTGGTCAATCATGGCCACTTCAACAAAAAATACCCTATTTTAGCAGAAAAATATGGATAGTTTTAGATATTCTGATTTAATACATGTATTTTTGCTAATTTAGTACATGACTCAAATTATTCTTACTCAAGCTATACTCCTCAGGCTTTCCTCAAGAACACTTACACTGTTGACCTTATCTCGAGGTTAACTTAGGTTATGTCAACACTTAGAATTTTCTATATACTTGTACTATATTCAATCATCTTAGGGTTTATGCTACGTTTACCTATGGAAGAGAATCAATTTAGTGGATGGTCCTTATAGAATCAATACATGTGATATTATGATATACATTTATCATGAACTTTGATTCAACCTTACTAGTTCCCTTTATCTTTCTTAAGACATGGTTGTTATTTTTCAAGGTGCCCAGTGTTAGCTAGATTTTCCTATGCTTCTACCAAAATTATAGAACCTAGACTTAGCAAAATTACAAAGATTCCTATCAAACCTAGTGGATATTCATGTTGACCTTCTTATAGAATTAGTTGAATTTCATGGACTCCTATAGAATTTGATCCCAATGATGTCGATCCCAATAACCTTTTTTATTCCTGGTGTTTTCCCCCTTGTTTCTATTTGCATTGGGATTTTGGCGACCATGACATGTTTGTATTGAAAAAAGTTCACTTTATTCCACATTGAACCTATATTACTATTTTGAAGAAATACCATAATTGTTTTGAATTATGTCAAAATTGTAGTTCAGTCATTCATATTTATAGCTAAGCCTTTTGTTTATATATTTTCATTTCTATCAAATCCTATGTGCCCATATGTGTATGGATTTATCTCTATACAAATTAAATCCCATATCTAGTCTACTTTGACAAAAGTAAGTGGTTCTTTTTATTTTTGTGAGAGAATTAGTTTAGTGAATGGATTTTATAGTTATTTCCTTCTACTTATAGGTTTTGTTTGGTATGAAATATTATATGGCTAGAAGCGTATTGGTTTATGTCTATAAAAGTTAAAAAAAAAAAAACGTATGTCTACTTTGAAAAAAATAGCATACTTCTTTTTATTTATGTGATATAAGTATTTTAGTAGATCACCATATAGTTATTGCCTTGTACTTACTTGAAAGTGAAGATGTAAAGCTCTTGTAGAAAACCCATGTTATTGTAGCATGGTTGGATATTCTCATAAATAAACATGTTAGAATACAACTATACATAAACAAAATATATAGCTTCATTATAGTAGGTGTACAATTGGATTATGAAATGTTAGAGCTAATTTCAAGATATATTTGTCATAGATAAACTTTTAGTATCGAAAGACGGATACGTATATAAATAATGTCATTGTTTTCTATTGATATTTGTTAATATGGTAATGATAATATGCAATTGCCACCTAAAATTATGAAATCCTTGTGTAGCAAATATTGTACAAAATATGTTGTTCCAAAACTATGTTCCACTCAACGATATCATTATTCTTTTGCACACATACATTCATGGTTACTTATAGCTAACATAACTTGTCAATTGAGATTTTTATTCTAGAATGGTGGTTTCCTTAGATCATTAATGTAATTACATGATAAACTCTTGAACAAAGAAATGATAAACAAGAAACCAAAAACCTAATGGTTAAGTCCAAGCTACCACCAAGTAGTCAATGCCCTAAAGTGTAGTCAATGCAATGAGAAATATGATAGCTCCATGTTAATGCTACTTGCTACCAATTTTATGGAATCAACTTAATCAACATATTGAATGCATATGGAAATATGGTTTCTTTGGAGGATTATCATAGTTCTTTGTTGAGAGAAGTAGTTTAGTGAACGTTCATTACATTTATTTCCCTTTGGTACTGGAGGATGAATATTTTAGGATTTATAGAAAATGCATGTTAATGTAGCATTCATAAATTGTACATTTATTTCCCTTTGAGACTTGAGCATGAATATTTTAGGATCTTATAGAAAATGCAGGTTAATGTAGCATTCATGAATTGTCTTGTAAAACATTATGTTAGTACTAAATACACTTATGCACATAGATATACATAAAGAGAATATATACCTTCAATATTGAGAGCATACAATTATATATATATATATATAATTTTCGTCTCAATTTCGACGACCATAAAAATTCTTGCAACAAATTTGCTATATAAATCAAGAAAAGTTGTCGTCTCACTTGCGACGAAAATAATATTCCTGCGACGAATTTGCGATATAAAACAAGAAAAGATGTCGTCTCAATTTCGACGACAATAAATAATATAGCGACAAATTTTCTATATAAATCAAGAAAAGTTGTCGTCTGAATTGCAACGACAATAATAATCCTGTGATGAATTTGATATATAAAAAAGAAAAGATGTCGTTGCACTTTCGACGACAACAAAAATTTCTGCGACAATTTTTTCTATATAAATCAAGAAAAGATGTCGTCACAATTTTGACGACAGTAAAAAATCCTGCGATGAATTTGCTATATAGACCACAAAAAATGGTCGTTGCAATTGTGACGACAAGTTGGTTTCACTTATTTTTCCTATATCATCGTATTGGCGACGATATTTCTTTTTTTGTCGCAATTGTGAGAAGTTCCCTATGGTCGTCGCGCTTGCGACGATATTTCAAGTTCGTCTAAATTGCCATGCTCTATGATACGACATTTGAGATACTCAATATTCATCGTAATATCCACGACATAACGTCGCAAGAGCGTTGAAATAGTCGTCGCAAAATGACCCAAATTTTCTAGTGCCCCCTTGAACACCACTTCTTCTTCCTATTTATCAAGTTTCCATACCCCCTCTCCAAGTCTCCTCAACCACCCTCATTATTATCCATCAACCTCCCTCATCTATATTTTTGGGAAAAAGTGAAAATAAAACTAAAATATAATTGACTTACAGAAAATAACAATAATATAATGCAAAGTCTTTCTTCTCATGCTAGCTTATAAATGCAACTTGATAATTTTCCCCAAAATTTATGGCATCCCACCATACTCATTTAATTCATCATACTAACCATTAATCCAAGTCAAAGAAGGTATGTAATGTTACTATATTTACATAGTCATTAAACCATTCAATTAAGTAGTTAATAGCCTAGTTTAATAATTAACAAATCAATTAATTGTACTAGTGTATGTGTGCATGGTATGTATGCTAGCTAGGAGACACATATCCTACGCATGTACTAACAATAAAAAAATATTGCCTCTAGTGCATAGTTCTTGTATGATCACACCAAGGCATGTAGAACACCAAATCAAATAAATGCATCATTTAGTAATCTTAATCAACAAAATTACAATAATTCATCAATAATTGATCATCACACTTAAAATATCAAAAGAGAATAAAAATGATAGTTTTAAACATGGTATGAACTATGTGAAAAAATAAGAGTGATACCTCTAATCCCCGAGTAGTATTATAAACTAACATTGAATCATCCTTCCTCCCTACCCTACTTTCATCTTCCACATCATATCCTTTCCTCTATTGGAATAAGCTAAAGAATTAATTTTTTTAACCTCACTCCAGATAAAACATGTAAGAGGAAGTGTCACTATCTTAAATAAGATTCCCCAGCAGGCAATTGCCAATCACCATCACATGCTAGGGGAGTTTAACTTAACACAACCCTTCCACGACTTGATGTTCTAGAGGATAAATGGTGGGAAATACCTTCAACGCTCATGATACGACTAGGGTCAATAAGATACTTGGTGGGCATACCTCCACCCTTCTTGATAGAATTGGAGTCAACACCCTATATAAAACTATACTCTGCAACTATTGTCCTTAGAGTCACATCATTAAATAACCACAATTACCCCAGATCATATCAATATTTGGAATCTTAAATTAAATCACAAGTACAATTTATATCATATGTTATCTCCTTGATTTCTACTCCAAGTTACCTCAACATTATAGTCATTTGGTTATTACATAGTTCGTTGACCTGTAGGTTAGCTCACCAATACTCATATGCATGAAAATACATCACAAATATGATCATTCATATTTGTATTGACATTGAATTAGGAAATGTATCTTTATTTACAACATGCCTCAAATCTATTATACATTCACGACACAATTTTGAACTAGTACCCTTGTGCTGAAATTCCACATTTAAATTTGCATGTTTAACCAAATCACATAAAGATCATCATCATGAACATATAATAGTAAAAACAATATTATGCAACACATAAATAGGTATATATGTACACATCTCAATTGTCTATATCAATCTAATTGATCCCAAACAAATGCTAAGCATTCAATTATTGACCTGAGTAAACAACAATATTTGACTAACCTCCTAAGGCCAAGATATGGGATGCCACAATAATAGACAATCAACTTGTCCTAAAACATTCTTCATCATTTTCAAACATTTCTTAAAAATCCAATCTTATGTCAATCAATCATACACAACATGAGATGAAAGAACATAAATATATGCCCCATAATGACTAATTTGTACCAATGATCAAGCCATCAAAATAATTTACAACCATTCAATGGTATTCATTATGAAATTCCTAGTCTCATTTATTTAATATTAGATGCAACAGAGCATCTTGCTCACACCAAATTCACGCAATGAATTTTTATTCTACTTAGTTCTCAAGTGCATACAATCAAACCTTTTTTAACCATGCCTATGATATTTTATTGAAATAAATTCGTCGTTATATGCATAAATAATTAATTTTCTCATAGCTACACATTAGTATGGATTCCACACAAAAACAAATGTGGCAAAAAATCAACCTTTAAGATTCCCTTTATATGGTTTCCACCACCATCCAACACATATCAATCATTTAAACCAATTTTCTTCACTATACGAGACATACCACATCATAACATCCATGCAAAATCAAGTTATCCAATAACAAACAAAAGTCAACAATATGACAATGCGTAATTATACAAAACCAAATTTGAGAAATCACAAGAAACACATTCTTCACCATTGAGAATGTATTAGAAATAAGGTGTACACTTTTATTCTAGTTCCCACGCACTACTTGTAAACTTACATTCACAATCAACATTCCATAATTGACAGAAAACATTTTTTAAGTTTTCCCAACATTTTTTCTGAAGTTTCAATTAGCAAACAATGAGAAAATCAATTTCATCGTGATAAAACACAATCATTCCACTAATGGCGTCTCAACCTTGATTCCAATATGACAAAAAAAAGACCAAGGCATCATTCCATCATCCATATTCAAACATGGTTTTTGTCTTGGTATGTATCTTTTCATCCTATAAAAATGGTCATTTACCCCATATTATCAAGTTTTAATCTATCATCTATCATCAATAAAAATAAATGCAATAGTCATGAATAATATTTGGTTTAATTCCAAAACTCAAACATGGTATGTCCATACATCCATTCACAAGACACTTACCAATCCCAAAATTTCCACAATCATATATATAGAAGTCAATTCAATATTTGGAATAGGTCCAACCCCATTCAACAAAAATGTACTCATATAGTATTTCACAATTAATATGGATGACTTCCCTTAATTGCTATAGAGTTTTACTAGAATTTCATCATGATTGTGAATTTTAGGGTTCAAATATGAAATTGATCTCCTTATCAAGTTGTCAAATTGATAAACCAATGGTCATTGCCTCCCAAAGAAAAATACAAGGTCATAACCAAGAGGTATATTCTTGTATCAAAGATAATAAGTAGAACTATCATTATGAGGTATGCCTATCCCAAGTGTTCACTTGGATAGAGTAACAAAATTTCCAAAGGTTATAGATATGAAACCATATCCGTAAAGGAATTCCAATCAGATGACTACACATATTTAAACATACACTCACAATGATTGTAAGATTTAAAACTACAGATTCCTCTTCAAAGATATGATTTTTCCATACATGAGATTTCATCATGATTGAAGAACACGAGAAATAGATTTACTTGCAAAAAAATCACCTTAGTCCCTAATACAACAAGGGATTTTGGCAACTACAATCTGTGATTCATCATGTTTTCTATCACAAGTTACAACTTGCAACCACACCTTCCAATTGAAGATAAGTGATGGATAACAAATCTACTAGGTTGTTTACCATAACTCCAACAATTTACTTTACTAAAGAGGTAAATATAAGATAAGTATAAATTCATCTTCATTACCATACCACGTCGAGATTGAAACAACAACAACAACACACACACTTCACATACATATTTTTGTAGCATCCCTACTACCTCACCTTAGTCCTTGTAACACAAGATTCAAAGCTCCATTAAGAAAAATCATTTCAATAAGAATATGAGAGTCATGCACATTTCCAGTTTTTCCTTCAAAAGCAATATATGCATGCAACAATAACCAATCACAAAGGAATTCTCAATAAAATATCACAAGAAATAGGCCATACTATCACATATGGATATATTATCCACAACTAAAATTTGTTGGCATGTTTACAGGAAGAGTGTGCTTGTCATTGATGGAAATAACAACAGGGACGATGTCATATGGGTGGTTGTCATTGATGGCAAGAACAACAACGACGATGGCATAATGGTAGAATTGATGGAAAATAGGAAAGTAGAGATGATAGCATAGGGAATGAATAGACCATGAGAAATTGTTGTCTACAAGCTCAGGAGGACGAGCACCGGGCACATTGTTGAAGTTTCCAGATAGCCAGAGGTTATCATGAAGGTCGCAAGGAGCATGCACAAGATTCCTTAGAATCCGTGAGTTTTCAGAAGGAGTTAAGCTCAGAAGGGTTGATGCCGAGTTATTTGGCAAGGAGCCATTGACATTCTCGAAGGACAGTAGATATCCCTGGAGAGAAGAGGAACTAATAGCCGTGGGCCGTTAGATCCAGTGGAGTTGCAAAGAGGATAAGCCTGTGATTCATTCAACACTCCAAATATGTGAAGGAATCCTAGACGTCCATTGAGGCATGACACGTGGAGAGAGATCATCATTGTGCTGATTTGCAAATCAGGAAATCAGAGATAGGAGAAGCGAAAACTTGTGACTTCCGAGTTTGCGAAGGTGATCACAACCGTTGATCGAGGAATGTTGTGGCCTGTTGATATGATGCAAGTGCAAGTTCAGGAATCGAAGAAAGGAGGTTTTCTAACCTCCAACATCGCGAGTTATGAAATATCTAAGTGAGAAGGAGAGATCTGGACCGTCGTTCGAGGAATGTTGTGGGTCATTGATCTGGCATGACGAAGTTCAAATTTTGGGAGCTCGGACATCAAATAATGGAGGAGATATAACTCGCAAGATCACGAAATGTGAAGCACCTTTTTGACTGGCATGTGGTCACAGCCAGAGGTCACATCAGTAGAGAATAAAGGAAGGATATAGCATTGCTAGGCTCCTCTTCAGAGATCGGAGTTGTGAAAATCGAGGTGACTCACAATAGAAAATACGATGCATGAAGTCGCGAAGCTCTTTTTGGATAGGCATCTGATCATAGTTCATGGTCACGTGAAAGGAAGGGGATTAACCAGAAAAGATAGCACCCACTGTGTAGTTTTCTCAGGAAGGGAAAAGGTGCCAAATGGAAGAGCGCATAGAGGTTCTCTCTGTAACTACCGAAACAGACTGATTGTAACTTCCAGAAACAACTGATTATATCTACCAGAGAATTCAAAGAGATTCAAGGTGATCTCGAGAGGAGATGAAGAGTCTATAGATAATTTCCAGAGGAATGAAGGATCATGATAGAGAAAATTGACATATGGAAAAGTGTCGAAGACTGTAACTTCCAGAGAAGCCAAGAATCTTAGTATAACTACCACTGATGATGAACAGACTGTGGATAACTGCCAGAGAATACAAAGAGTTGCAAGAATCATCTGGCAGAGGACTGGGATGAAAAAATGAAGAAGAAAAAAGAAGAGAAGATGGGGCTTCTATAATTGTGATAGTGAGTTTGGTAGTGATGGGGAGGAACGGATGCGCGGAAGAGCAGAGGGGAGGCATAGTGCATAGAATGGACATGGTGCACAAATCATAAAACATAGAAGAATGAGATCGAACAAAGAGGCATATCCGAGAGAGGAAAAGAAAGACGAGGTGCACATGCAGAGACAGAGAAGAAGAACATAAAGCACAAGAATATGTGAGCAGGAAGACACTGATGCAGGTAGAGCATAGCAATGTAGCAGAACAATGATGAGACTTGTAAGCCATTGATAAATACTGTATCATTGTAATAAATTTCAGCAAGCAAAGATTTATATTTCAGGGTGGTAGGGTGGTGCTAGGGAGGACTGCTTTCCTCAGAGTTTCAAGTGGGTTCTTGAACACAGGGAATTGTAGCTTCCATCTGGTTGCATCCAGAAAAACCAGGGTGGTAGGGTGGTGTAAGGGAGAAATATTGTTCTCTATTATACAGGTTGGTGCTTGTGTGACAGGAAGTTGGTGCTTCCTTCTAGTGGGTGCTAGAGAAACCAGAGAGTTGGTGATCTCAAAAAGTTGCAACTTGTAAAACAGAGGTGGTAGCCTCACATTAAGTTGGTGCTCAAAGATAGATGATGTACATAACATAAAAATACTTCATATCATTTGAAGAAGAAGAGGTTTTCTCCCTTTATGGTTTTCATCATGAATATGTGCCTTTGTGTGTATCATATGTGTGATTTATTTTTACTATTTCTGTTGTCTATGACTTGCATAATCTTGATGATCACTTGGAGAATATTAATAATATTTTAATAGGCATAATATTGTTTAAGCACAATGACAATTGATTCACCCCCCCCCCCTCCCCCCCCCCT
>JASDQU010101387.1:50522-69768 GCA_032191745.1 Picea mariana
GAAGATTATGCACTTCTCTCTCCATGTCTGGATTCTGTACTTGCCTATCTTTGTCTCTGGACATTTCTCGTCCTCTGGACAATTCCCTTTCCTCCTCTAGATCGGGTGATTGTCTACCTCTTCTCCTTGGCGGCATGGTGAATTTTCCCTGTCCTCTGCTAATAAAAGAAAAGAATCTTTTCTAAGCTCTGATACCACTTTGACGCAGTCGCACCACCCACGCGGGCACGTCCACTCTCACAGGACCTTCTTCTTCTCGGCCCGAAGAACTCCAAGGTTCTTCTATTTCCCTATCGGGAAATGTTCACCCACAGTTCTCTTCTCTCACGCGATCCCCTCTTCTTAATTCCTCGGAGGAATGGAACTCGTGACTTCGTGAGTCCAACAGTCGAGCACAACACCCTCGGGTCCCCGAGACCCAATGGTCAGTCAAATCGTTGACTTTTCCCCTTGTCGAGACTTTTGGGCTACTCGCGACCTCGCAACCTCGCAGGTCAAACTGTTGAGCTTTCCCCTTCCTAGTCTGCGAGTCCCCGAGATGCACAGTCCCACCTTATGCTCTGCCACACGTCCATGAGAATCTCGGCTCCACGGTGCTTCATGACTCGGAGTCCACACGAGTCTCGCTCCTCGGCACTTTGCGGCTCACAATCCTTTGTGCCACCTGTATTCCAATTGTACTCCGCTATGGCCCACACCACTCTCCAGCTGTCGGGATATCGCTATCTTGCAACCTCGCGATCCCCGTGACCAAATCCTTGAACCTTTTCTTGTGAGGTCCCGAGACACGATCTCTCGCTCAGATCCAACGATCTTCCCGTGTTTCGGATCCGACGGCTCTCCTTATCTCGCTACCTCGCGGCCTCACGACTTGGAGTACTCAAATGTTGGACTCTCCACCTGTGAGCTCCCGAGTTCGCGAGATCCGTTGATCTCTCGCCACCTGTCTTCCTCCGATAGATGGCTACAATCCTCTCACTCCTTCGTCGCCTCACGTCTTCGCACCTCACGACTTTACACACTCAATACTTGAGTCTTCACCCTGCGAACTTTCGAGTTCGCGAGATCTCTTGATCTCTTGCCACCTGTCCCTTCAGATGGATGGCTACGAATCTCTTGCCACTTCGTGTCCTCGTACCTCGCGGCTTTGAACACCCACTACTTGGGCCTTCAACCTGTGAGCTCCGAGTTCGCGAGATCACCGATCTCTGACACCTATCCTCTTCAGATGGACAGCTCACAACCTCTCCTGAGCTTTAACTCTTCGGAATCTCCTTATCGTAATCTCCTTGCACCTCTGCAAGATCTGACGATCCTCGGAACTTTGTGAAATCTCCCGAGATGATTTCGACCGTTCATTCTTCCTTTTGTAACTCTTGAAACGAGAAAAGAGTATCTCTCCACGAGATTCCTTCATGGCTTCGCCAACCTGCGACGCTTCTTCCTGACTTCAAGTCATGCTTGTCTACACTGATCTTCAGTGACTCAGAGGCCTATCCTTCCTGAGCTTTACTAGATTTCTTCAACCTCAACGAGTTTCCCTGCACGCACTCCTTGCGCCAAACCTGCAAACACTTCAATTGTTCAAGCTTCCTTTGACTCTACGCACTCCTGCAGCAGCAGTCCTCCAAAGCTTCTGCTCAGATTCACAACTGAGACTCCTTTCCTTAATCTGCACACTTCTTGCATGGCTCGATGCCTAAATGCACCTTCACAATGAATGAGAACAAAATCTATCTCTCTAAGCCTTCTGTCAACGCACTCCCTTGCGGACGACTTCAACTGCACTCCTTGCAGGAACCCTTGCTCAAGCAGAGAAACGATTGTAACTCATTCACTACCTCTCAGACTTAAATCTTGACACACGAGATCACACACTCAGCATGACAACAAGTGTATAACATGAAGAAATATTCATAAGCAGAGCATTCAACACACATACACAGAGAATAACACAACAGCCATGAATCTAAATCAACTTCTTCTATTAATTCAAGATCTATACATGGGTGTTCTTATAAAACTCTCTGCTATTCTCCTATGCTCCCTAGACTCTTCTAACTCCTATTGCTTAATGTTACAATGATACAAATGAGTGTGTCTATGTTCGGTTTTTCCTCTTTCTTCTAGAATTGTCTAATCTAAGAATTCAATTCTATCTACCTGCAACTACTACTATAAATGCCATTGTCTATCTTAGATGAGAGCGTATGGCTCGAGGTTTGATTACATTTCTTCCAAGGCGCTTTCATTAAATGATCTCATTTAAGTTTGGCGCGTCAACTTCAAGAGAGAATTTAAAAATTCAAAAACTTGCGTTGGACATCTTCCAGCTGTCTTATGCTTCCACGTTGGTTTTGCTTGTCGTGAGGGATTCTCCTGCATCATACTCCCTCACTTGAAAATTTTCATGGGATGCTGCCTCTGTTGGTAGGAACATTAGAACTAGGTGGTGAGCCAGTACAACTACACCACATTGTTGATACAATCGAAGCTCGTCTTCAACGATCTCAAGAAGAGACAGCACAAACCACCTAGGCTTTATCCCAATTATAGAAAGACCTAGAGGAGAAACGCAGTGCTGCAGAACAGGAAAAGTTGGCTTTGCAAGTGAAGTGGGATGAAGAAAAAGTACAATTACAGCAAATCAAGGAACAGTTGCTTGCCGAGCAACTCAAAGTTAAGGAAATGGTTCACAGAGCACTTCGCTCCATGGCAGTCATCGAAGTAAAGGTCCAAGAGATATTCCCACAGCAGGTAGCGCAACTCGAAGAAGTAATCCAGTAGCTCCAACAGTGCATAGTAGACTTGGAGCTCCGCACTGTGCCTGAGACTCCTCAAGATGTAAGAGACCTAAGGGAAGTAACTGCCCGCAACACAGTTGAAAAATTAAAATCTCTTGCCTTGGAGTGTAAGCAGCTGAGTAATCGAAGCACCTAGACATATAATAACCTCACTAAAAACCTAGAGTTAGATACATTGGATTCATAGCTCCAAGAAGCGAAGAAGCATGTAGATACACTATAGGTGTAGTTGAAGGCCCTGTTGGCTGTAGAACGAATGAAGAGGTCTCAAGAGCAATGCACAACTCAACAGAAAATCCATATGCTTCAAATAAAAGTGATGGAAGTCACTCAACGGCTTCAACCTGTGCAAGATAAGGAATTCCAGTTGTTTACAGAGGTGGAGAGCCAAGGAGAAGAATCATAATAGGTTGTCATTGTAGCAGAACAGTGCCTAGAAGGGCCAGTGAATGATGCAATAATACAGGAGTTCAGTGAACAAGAGGCCACAACAAAGTAGCAAGTCAAGGCAGCTTGGGCCAAGCTTGAGGCATTCGAAGCCAAACTGATTAGACCAGAGTGACTCCCGATGAGTCACAGGTGAGTGTTGGGGGCCTGTTGGCCCTTGACCAAGTTTTAGGAGCTTCTTGGTCATGTTGACCTATTTTGAGACTTCGACAGCCTGTCGAAGGAGGAGCGCAAGACAAAGTGGAGATCACGGGATCTCAGCCCCCTTTTGAGCCCCTTTTTGAGTTTTTGGGAATATGTAATGGGAATGGGATGTCAGCCCATGGGTTTACCCATGTTTAGGCCTATATTGTATGTATAAATAGAAGGATAGGCAATGTAAGTTAGTAGTAGTTGAGGAGAATAGTGCATCTATGTGATATGAATGCATGCTAAGGGCGAGTAGAGTCTGAAAGTTATTTGTGCATGACTGTAAGAGACTTGCAGAGCTAAGTACAGGTCCTTGTAGCAGATTGTGGAGAGCTTAGTGCTATAGCGCAAGGAAGAACGATCTAGCGAGCTGCACATATCTTTTGTCCTATGCGGAGTAATGGTTTTGATGGCTTTGTGCTTGTAACCGATTGACTGAAGACAATAAATAAGAAGAGTTGGTGGACGTAGCCCCGGGGTGGGGCTGAATCATGTAAACATTGTTTTATGTGTTTTTTTCTTTGTCTTGATGTGTTCATATGCTATGTGTTTCTTGCTTTGTCTTGATGTGTTCGTGTGTTATGTGTTAATTGATCTTATATGTTTAAGGTATATCTATTTATGCTTTGTTCTTATTATCTGTGAGAATGTTAGATTTGACCTAGATAGTCATGCTTAGTGCATGATATGCTCATTCTGATCCATTTGTATATGCTAAGTGCTTGAATACTGTAGATTGGTGTGAATATTGTGAAGCTCTATTGTATGAGCGAAGTGAATAGTGATTACATGTTAAGGAACTAATGGTGCTAAGAGTTGTATTAAGTATTATAATCACAGATCTGTGTCCCAGCTAAGATTACAGACACCTGAGTCTTACAACCACCCCTGCATGTACCTCGAGTGAGACTTCATCTGCTTTGCAGGTGTTTCCAAAAGGGTCGGTAGTTAGGGCTTTGTTGGTGCGTTGTTGTAGCGTTGAACCCTGGGTTTTCCCCTGTGCCAACACAAGGTCAATGGAGAATGTTATTCTTATCTTATTCTTATCACCATAACTAACTTATTCTTCAACTTGGATTGAACAAAACTAGTATTTGTATAGTTCTAATATTGGCTTGAACAAAACTAATATTTGTATAGTTCTACTCTTGTATCGAACAAAAGTAATATCTGTATAGTTCTACTCTTGGATTTCCTTAGACATATTGCCAACTAAAGCACCCAAGATTTGCAACACACCAACTGATGGTTGGATTTATTACTCCATAGAATTTACCCTCATCTTCAATGGACATTTCTTATAATAATTCTAATTTGCACAAATCCAACAAACAAAAGCCTTATTACTATTTTTTTCTTAGATCCATATGATAAATTTATCATGTCCTTAGTGTTATCACATTAATATTTCCTTAATATGTCCAAAATGAAGAGGGATATCACATTAAATTAGGTGGTTGACCACTAATATTGGTAACTTCACCCTAGTCTAATTGTGCATCCAAAACTAAAGATATAAAAAATTTATTTAGAACTCTGAATATGATGATGGACTACTAACTAACAACACGTGCACATGCAACTGAAGGTACAACCAAACAAGTACCTATCAGATATTTCTTCATCGAGTGAGGAAAGCTTAGGAAAAATATAGGCCGGAAATGCGACTGCATCTAATAGATATGATAAGAAAACAAGGACCAGAGGTGAAAAAGTCAGAATAAAATTTTGTAGATGCATGGATTTTTTTCTTGTCGAAGGAGGATCATGCTCTTATGATGATGAGAGCATAGGAGACATAGATGTTCCACTCAGGTATAAGCATCTATGAAGCAATGGGTACCTAAGGAACTACCTCCTATAGATGTTGACTTCATTGTCAACAATAGGACATATCACATTGCACCATCCTCCCTGCATGGCTTGGGGCTATTTTCCATGGATGGAATAATTGTAAAATACAATACAATAACTAAATTGATGGACTATGTTGGACCGTGTTACAATTATAACGATTGGATGCGGCTATTTAGGTACATGCGAAGTATGCAGAGATATGCACTCGCCGCAAATTATATACAACTAATAAACAAGGATAAAAATAAGGGAGTGACTATCTATATTGATGGAAGGCCTAAAGTTTCTGGCAATATCACGAGGTTTATAAACAGCACATGACCTGGGACAACAAACAAACAACCGAATTGCATATATGAGGGACATGAAGAGAATCGGGTAGTGTTGTGCGCAATAAAAAAGATATCTCCTGGGGAAGAGTTATTAGTGGATTACCATTTGAATCAAATAGAAACATTGACTAATAGTGTGCAAGTTCTTATGCAACACCTCTTTAAGAAACTTCTACTTATTGCATTATATTTTTTTATTATCTTTAACATTGTTGTAAATATTATCTTTAACATTGTTTTTTTGTTATCATTAACAATTTTTTAAATATTTGGGGATTCTAATTATATTATAATGTGGTAGGATGATCATGGAAAAGGGATAGCCACAGAACATGTAAATGATTATCAATTTCCACTTTCATTTTACATTGTTTTTATTATTTTCTTATATAATTTTATTGAAATAACATTGTTTTTCTGAAATTATATGTAGTCCGCAGGCCATGTGGATCATGATTCCGCTGATGAGGAGGGGTTTTATGCATGCATTGATCCGATGGTATTATTCAGAAAAATATCATTAAAGCTAACAAGGAACTTGCTAGCTTGGTAGATCATCCAGAACAAACTCCTGACGTCAAAGCAAAGATCAAGCTCCTTATGTCACAACTTAACACATATAAGGTAATAACCATAATTTAAAGTGTTTTTTTTTAATGTACTCATATGTTCAATTATGATACTTTGTTCTTTAACTTTTACAGTATCTCACGAAAAAACATTTTATTTTTTATAAAGAAATTTTTAGAGCCTGTTCGGCCCGGTGTTGGTAGTAGTGGTGCTACAGAGACACTACAGAGTCTTGATGCGGGCAGTCATACAGCTGCTAGACCACTATTTACTTCTCCATCTTCCACACCTAATTTAGATAGGAGCCATGACATGCACCACCATGCATCCACACCCCGATCAAAGTCTAGAGATGGTGGCAGAGATGAGGATCATAGTGATGTGGTTAAGATGGTTGCATTTCCTGGAGCTATATGTGTGAAAAGCATGGGGACCCTTCTGTGAACATTTTTGGTCGACGATAATGGACTTCCATTAAAACAATCAAGACTCCCAAATAGTTTTAATTCATATTTTAATCGTTAATGTTGTCCTCATATAGAAATCATCTAGATTATTAATTTTAAATTAATGATCATATCTTTTTGTGTGTAGGAAATGACCTTTTTTATAGGCACCTAGAGAGCAAGACCTTGTCTATTTTTGGGGCAACCTTACGCATGAGGTGGAATTTCCAGAATTCCAACCTCAAAAAGGAACTTATGGATTATCTTGAAGGCCTCTTTGGAGTAGACATGTTCAATAAAAAATCGGTCACATCTGCAGTGGGTGAATATTTAAAATATGCGCGGGATGTTTACAGACGAAGCTTGGATGGAAATCCTAGGTATGAGCGTCCTCCCTCAATTCCAGAGAGGGAGTGGAAGGCGATCATTGATGATGCAAAAGAGAAGATTTTGAAAAAATCAGGAGAAGAAATAACTGGTACACCAAGGTAAATTACAATTTTTTGAATTCAATACCAGTTTTGTTTTTCTTTAGATCTAAATAAAAGTGTGGTTATATATAACATACTTGAAAATTTTGATGATAGGTTGTTTGACACTTCGAAGGCAACCAAAGCAAGGATTTTCAAACATGGCCAACACAATCTAGGCCAAGGCGGCTACTCGAGGTTACAGTCATGAATTGTAAGTACCCAAACATCTTAAGAATATTAATTGTATCACCTTACAACTTCAAGGTAATTGCAGCTGAAAACATTAAAAAACCATACCCTTATGAAATGCAGGGCGACGACTTCGGAACTAAAACCACGGAGGAAGACCTCCAACTTGGTTACAAGTACAGTTATAAATCTGTGGTTGATTGTAGGAAAAGCATGGGGCAGACCCCAAGATCCAATTTGCGAGATAAGGTAAATAAAAGTCAGTCCACGTTAACCTTTTGGTACTTATAAAATACGTAAATGTTTGATGTCATCCATAATTTAATGTCTTACTTTGTTTTAATCAGGGGAGCATCACTATCAACGAAACCATTAGTACTGGGACAACAGAGCGTTGATAGTGCAATGAAGCCAAAAGATCATGGTGCTCCCCAGCAGCCCCATCCCAGTGAGGTGCAGCCCCAAGATGTTCCTGTGACTGAGGCCCACGACGGTAAAATGTCTATATATTAATCATATACTTAATAAGTTTGTACTTATAAATTTTGACGTTTCAATGGCAGAGAATGTCATAGTTGATCCTCCTCAACTTGAAGATCAGGTGAAGAGGCCAGAATCCATTCCAACGGTGTCGACTAGAGGACCAGGTAAATAATTACATTGCAGATTTTTTTTTTAATATTAATGAACTACTTCAATGATATTTAAAAATTGGAAATATAAATTTAACATTTTTTATTTTTTTAGGTGATGGCCCCTCACAGCAGCATCCATGTTGTGGGTATGAGACCAGACATACTCAGCATGAAAGGACTGAAACAACATCAACTGTTGGAGAGCACCCAGTAAACGAAGACATGGAGATGGATGAATTGCTTAAGAACTAGAAAGCACAAAACAAGACTAAAAGAAATTCATGATGTCATGTAATAATTTTATAAGACAGTTAGATGTACATTATATAGTTGAACATGTAATGATGCATATAATGCATTGGCATTATGGGTACTTTTTCATCTGATAATATAGACAAGCCTATTTCTATGGCTTGTATATATCTGTGAATGTAATTTTGTTATACACTTAATGATAATTTCATCTTCTCTTATAAGACTTGGTATATATTGATTCAATAGTCCTTGATTCAAGACATGAGAATGCAAGCAAGACCTGGTGCCTTCTGCTTGGGCTATGGAGTCTAGGAAACAAATAGAACTTGAATATACAATATGAAACTTCCAAAATCTTGTGACATGATATATGCAACTTTGAAAGTCTTGTGACATGTGGCAAGCATCTTTTTCCAAGAAATGTGCAAAATTTAAACTCGGTGCAACATGCAGAAAGAAATTTTTGGGAAGATGCAATAATAAGTTTTAAGTATTAAACATGAGGGGTTGGAAATGGCCATGTCAATCATTTTATAATATTTTTTCATCTATTACCCTTCTTTTCATTGTGTCTCACATGACAAAGAGCATTACCATTCTTTTCATTGTGTCATGGACATGGTGTTGCTACTCAACATTGCCTCAAAGCCTACTTATTCATTACTCTATGATGTGTACAATGATGTTGAACCTTCCACAAATCATTACGAGCAGAAAAATAAGCCAAGGACAGGAGCCCAAGGATTTCAATGTTAAGGTCTTGCAATTCCACAAGGTGGGATACAAAGAGGAATTGTTTCCATGCATAAACATGCTAAATACCTTGATTGAGAATGTGGATGTAACAAGTTGAACATTGAAATCATAGAGCGATGACATAATCGAGCAATATGGCGTTGATACTCTTCAAAGGATGTATGAGTTCTCACCTCCCACAATGTCAGTAAGCCTTTGGTGGTTGCAAAATTTTAGCAAAATGCATGATGTTTATAACATTGTGAAGGCATGGTGGCTTTTAGTTAATCCATTCCAAACTACCACAAGTAAGGTACACTTAATAAATAAATTGCAAATGGAACTTCAAGCCTTAGAAATTATCTTGAACCTCTTGTATGGTAGACGAGGCACTAGATACATATGGTTAAGATGGATTTTGATTATGCATGGGGTTCTCAAGCATGGGATGATATTTTATTATGTAGAATTCATATCTAATCTTCTTTCACAATGAATTCCAAAGGCTAAAACTCCCTTAGATAGTGGTTCACTTGAGTTTTACATGGCGTCTTATCTTATGTATTGTGTATGTGTGAGCTAAGAGTTCTCTTGTTTCAACCCCACCTAGTAGCCTTCCTTTGCACTTGTACATGATTATTTCCTCATAGATGTTTAGCTATTATTCAGTCATTTAACCTTTTAATGTCTTTGAAAACTACAGGTTTGAAGGGTGGTCACCTCCACGATCCAAAACACATTTCCGAAAAGGTATAAATCATTTTCTTTTCTTATCATTCATATAATATTATTAGAATGAGATCTTACAAGCACACTATATCAATTCAATCCATCTACCATTAATAAACAAACTTGTAACTCAACCATGAGATCAAACCATAATAATAGTGTTAGAAGTAAGTTACCCTCTAGGCCTAGACATAGATTCATATGCACATTACACCCACTAAACTCCATTCTCAAATATAATGGAACCAATTGAGCTCCAAATAAACCTCCTCTTCTTGTATGTGATGGCCATTCTATGGAAATCACATCAAGTGTGATGAACAACATGACAATAGTTGTACTAAAAGGGTATTTTTTCATAATACACTTCATGAGAGCACCTCTTCTCTTGACATTATATAACTCATGGTAGGATTTGTAGATCCTACCATATAGTATAGTGACATCAACATTGTATAAAATAGTTAGAAACATGCAATTATTAGAGAATAATGCACAACAGGTTCATATATGTCCACATCATCATGGTGATGTTATCAAGTCATCTTGTTGAGGAATGGACCAATCATAGGTTGTCACATATCATTGATGATGTCATCAATTTAGAGTTAAGGATACAAGTGATACCTTCAGGAGATGACACATGACATTCTTGCACATATGGATTAAAAATATATGTCATTCTCTTTTTCATCAAAATATGTCTAAGTGTTGACTTCTAGATTTGAAGTGAAGTTTAAATGGATTTCATATAAATTTTGTGCCAGTTGATTTGATCATCCTTCACATATCATGTTTTAGGATTTGGCATGGTTTTCTCMATGSGATTGACACRTCTCTTAATTGAATTTAATAAAATTTTAAGTTTCAACATACATATGGATTCGATACTTTATGTTTTGTAGATTGCATGACCTTTGGAATAGACCCACATTTATTTATGGAGGATTTAATAACACTTTAGGTATAGAAATAACTAGGTAGATTTAAAGTATTGAAACAAATAAAACATAACTTGCATATGTCATTGCTAACAAACCATCTTGAAAATTGGTCTCGTTCACTTAGTTTCCTTCCATAAACATATATCCTATACTCTACAATCAGGTATTTGCTTGCCTCTAGACCAAATAATTCTTGTTTTGGCGGCTCAACAAGAAAACAACCTTGAAGTTGAATGAGACTATTTTAGCACACAATGAATTCCATATGGTTAATAATTGTATTTGAATCTCTCACTACAACCAACGATTGAGCACATGAACCTTTAGAAATTTTCAATCCTTTCCAAAGTGCATAAGTTTTTTCTTGGTTGTTGGAAAAAACACTAAGTCCCCATGAAAAATAAGTTTCAATTGTTCCTCCAGGGTCCATGATTACACCCCCTCCCCTGCCCATCCCAGCCACCCTAGAATTTTTACCAAGTTACTCACATACCAATGGTGGGCCTTTTTTCCCTCCTTCCATTTCCCCATGATGATCTCTGGAGTATGAAAAACCAATTCCAATTTTTTGTGGGTTGATTTTGATGGAAAAATAATTGAAGAGGTATGGGCTTATGCAATGTTTATCAAGCATCCAAGGACTTTTTGGCAGCCAATTCGCATTTTTATACTGTCCTTATAAGCTGCCTACACCAGAGTTTTGCAAACTTTGATTTTCGTCGAAATATTTGCAATAAAACGACACTATTTTTTATGTGTTTTCCCACTTGCCCTTGTTCTTGTTTTCACGACTGCAAGCGTGAAAATTTTGATTTCGAAGTCACATTAAAAACATCACTGAATTGTTATGATCACTCTTGTTTATATGCTCATTGCATTTCCAATTTACTTATCGTTACACAGTTGACAAGACTTCAAGATCCTTATTCATTTGGCATTCCTTATTTGTTAATATGACTTCGTTTTACAAGACTGTGATGATATTCTTTTGATCAAGTTTGTGATGCATTGGTGATTTGATCTATATGTTCTTTCATCGATTTCTTTGAAACATTGGTTTCATGAAAACACATTGGTGTTGTGGTTAGACCCTTGGTATAAATCATTTCATACAACACATAGTTCATATAATCGAACCCTTGGTGTGATTTCGAATTATTGCTTTGGTTTTAAAACTATGCTAATATTTTTGCTTGCGCAAGTGTTTGGTTGACGTATCATAGATTTTATTAATTGTTTAAATGACATAGTTTTTAACCTATGCAATAATGGTTTGAATCGTTGTATGCGCCGACGGTTGTACTATGGGATATGACTGTTATGCATGGGATAAACTAGCTCCACCACCTTCACATGTTCTGTCATTAATTCTTTCCCCCTATCCCGATTCACCTTTGCTAGTTTTCAGGTAAGCCTGTGAGCGTTCTTCCCCTGTGTATACTCTATTCAAACCCTGGCCTGTTCACCTCGCTCATCGTGTGCTCCTGTCTATGGCACCGGTGGTGCACATAGAGCCAAATGGTAACCAAGCTCTGTTGCTATTCGATAATGCTCGAAAGGATTTAGAAAACAGTGGTTGGCTGGTGTTTATACAGAGGTTCGAGGGTTTCAACCATTCTATTTCCCAACAATTCTCCCTCACCTTTGACGGGTGCAGGGCTAAAGTAGGTGACATACATCTCGAGCTCAATGAAGAATTCATAAGCTCTGCTACAGGACTAGCAGCCATGGGCCAAAGGTGGTTTAAAAATTCCAAAGTTGATGAGGTGTCGTGGCCATTACTATTCGTATCAAGGAAGGTTGTCTCCTGTGATAAAGGTATGCCTATTTCCACCCTCAAACCCCGGTGGCAAGATCTTTTGGTAATTTTGAAACAATTTGTGACCTGTGAAGGTCAGTATGGCTTGGTTTTTCTGTATCACCTCCGGTTATTGATGAATTTCATGGGCTACCCTTTGAATATGTTGCATTACTTCTTACGTAGTCTTTACAAGATGTCCAAGAGGTTCAAATGTGAGAACGCTGATAGCAGCTTGTTTCATCACGGTTTGATTAGACTCATCATCGTCCACCATTTAAATCTTCATGGCGATAATTGGCAAGCCTTTCTATCTCGAAATGGCTTTGCTAGTCCAAGGTCTGTCCAAATCGACAAGGCTGTGGTCAGTGAGACTAGGGTTGGGCCGGCTGTGCCATTTCATATCCTCCTACCCCCTGCCAAACCCTCAGATTGCCCTGAATTAGATCTACCCAATGCCATAACCCAGCCTTGTACTAAAGACAAAGTTGAGGCCATCAAGAAGCTTGTGGGTAAGAAATGCAGAAGTGACAACGTTTTCAATAGAAAAGGGAAGAAAAATGCTTGATTGATATCGAGACTCGCTCGGAATAAACCTAAACAGAACATTGATCAAAAGCCCATAGTTCTGAGCGAGGAATCAAACTCTGATATCGAGCATTTCCTAGCTAAAGAGTACCCCTTTTCCCATGGCCTATGCTCCAAGAAACCCTATGACTATGTCTCTAATTTGCCCCCATGCCTAAAGAACAATCCTAACTACCCAAGAATCAAGCTACACAATGAAACCCCTGATGGCTTAAATAAACCCTCGCCTGTGTTATCAAAGCCCGAGCAACCATCATGTATCCAATGTAACGCTTGGCTAGAGCGTTATTACATCGACGTTCCCCTGTTGCAATCAAATATCAAATCATTAGAAGAATAGGTGACAGTGTTGGAAAAGGAGAACGATAGGCTACGGACTAACGACAAGAAACAAAAAACCATCGGTTCAATTGTCTTCAGGAACGTCGAGGCCGCAACAGCCTTTGTCAATTCCAAGTTATCATAATCGAAGTCATTTCTTATTGTCCAGGTATGAATTTCAATATGAATTTTTCTTTGTAAGTTTGCTTGAATTAATATAACGAATTCGGTTTTGATTTCAAGTTAGCTCTGTTCATTTTAATACATTTGAAATGATTCTGTCATAGTTGGATTATCAAAAATGGTTATGTTGTGGATCCTGTACAACAGATTCATTTTACTAAACTCAAATATAGCTATGATTTGGTTATGCGATTTTGTCGTGCCCAACTTACTATAAGCAATTGATTGGTTTTTGATTCGATTTGTTTTGTTTTTGAATCAATTATGTTCGTCTGATTTTGGATAGTCGATTTGGTTTGATTTCGATTAGTTTCGTTTGCTCCTAATATATTCAAAACAACCCTGTTGACTTCGATTTACTTCAAACAACTCTATTTTGTATTGAATCAATATTCTCGTTTGGATTTTGGTTACATTCGACCTGCGCAAAATATCTATTCGCTAAAATCATGGAGCTGTGTTGATTCATAACGATTGTATCGACCCCAAATTGTTTCGATTCGTTTCTATTTGATTTGATTTACAAATGATTGTTGCGTACCACGATTAGCATGATCATTTGTATATGTTTAATATAGTTATATCAATTTGAAAAATGATCCTGTTGATTTCGTTTGGATTCGACAATGATTTTGTTAATGGATGAGGCGACATAAATTATTGCATGGAAAATTTGTTTAGCTGGTTACAGTTTGTGTCGATTTCAATTGGTTCATGAAAATGATTTTATTACTATTGAATTATCTAATGCAATTCTGTTTACCCCGAATTGGTGATAACAAATTGAACAGAGTGCATGTATTTCTGTTATCATTCGATTGACCACAATTTCGTTTGCTTTCAATTTTGTATACAAGTTTTGATTTGAATGATTCGTTTGGTTTCCAATTAGCAACTAAATTTTTGTTTCATAGTTTGAATATAATTCTGTTAAGATTTGAATTGGTTTTAAAATGATTATGTATTCAATTTAGACCAGCTACAGAATCGCAAGATTCTGTAGCTAGTCTTAAAATTAGATTTTTGTCAATTGTATCAATAAAATATCCTCTAATCTTGTCTATTCTTGTCCTCTTTCAGGTGCATATGAATTTCAATGATTAATTGGGCATGTTGTAGCAGTTTAGGAGATACTTTGGATATGGTTTTGTTTTAGGTTGTTAGCTTGAGTCATAAATAGAGACTTGGGATATTTTCCCAAATTTGTGTAAACCGTTTTGATAATTCCCACAAGGATGTTTTACCCTGTGGGAGGTCTTTAAATACTTGTTATTTTTTGTAATAAAGGAATCATCATCATCACTGTGGGGAGAACCAGACTATGGATTTATGATTCAAACTGAGATGAAATTTGATGTCTTGTAATAGCTTTCGCTTTCAATATATCAAACTTTTGTTTCAAGTTTTTTGCATATCAGTTTGCAATTAATTATCGACTACTTTAGCTATCATAATTCATTGCAGGTTGATGTGACTTGGTTTATATGTTGTCCATATCTGACCTATCTTATTTTAAAATACAGTAATTATTCTACTTCAGTTAATGAATTACAGGTTTACCTTTTTCGTTGAATGAATCATTTTGTACAGATCTTTGCACAAAGATTTATCTAACTGCGACGATTTGTAAATCATAAGATTGTTGTAATTTTTTATGTCTTGTTTGTCCTGTTATTTGTATTTGAAGAGAACAGTTGCTACTTGTTTACAAGAAGCTTACAGAGAATCTGGTGCGGGTTTCCTCCCTCCGATCAGCTAAAACAATTATTGCATACAGGACAAACCTGGAGCGTTTCTTCAGGTCAGTTTGTTATTTGTTATTTGATAGTTAATTTGTTAGTATAATATAAGTAGTTTAGATAGATATATGCATAGTTTAGATTTGCAGTTTGAGTTATTATTTTAGTTGTTTAGCTTAGATAGTTTTTTTTATTTAATTTCTTCCTCATAAAATTATAAAAATCAAAAAACAATGGTTTCGTTGTCTTAGGACAGATTACAAATGATTTTTGCAGGTTTTAATTTAAATCTGTAATTTGTAAATATTGTATATTTGTAATTGAAGCTGATTCTGTTGATAATTAAACATTACTTTTATAGGATTATAGTTGTGTGATTTAGGTAATAGATTGTATATATGTAGTTTAGATTTGTTTATTAGTTTGTTTTAGTATTGTTTTTATTTAGATTAGTTTATTAGTATAGTTTTCCTTTTTGTTTTTCTAGGACTTAGATCGGCCAACGGAGCCACTAAACCCGTCAGGGTGGGTTATCCCAAAGAGCTTGGGTTATTTAGACAACCCCGGACCGGATCCACTCTTCCAGTTGGCGAGCGTTCAATTTCGCCTGTCAACAAATGGCGCTAGAAGGAGGGCCTGAAATTAATTAATGGCATGAGGCGGTCGTAAGACTCCTCCACCACCTAATCGCTCACCTATAGTGACAAGAAGTCATTTGAACGATAACATTCCCCCTCAAACAGCAACCACATCAAATGATGATCCACGGATCACAGTTGAGCCAGCAACCCCAAATCCTAAAGGTGGTGACATACAAGAGATTGTCCGCCAATCTCTCATAAGAACACATAGTGCCTTAGCCCGTTTGAGGCAACCAAATCGACCTTTGGACCAAACTCTATATTTATCTGATATTAGAGAACAACTAGGAGGCACTAACCTCACTGTGAACCCTACAGATCCAATCCTCACTCCTGTTGCAGGAGGAATCGGAATACCTCCCTCACCACCTCCATCATCCCCTTCTTCTTCGGGAGAGGACTCTTCGGATGAAGGCAGTTCCCCTTCTCATCCTTCCACACTGACTACACCAATTTCCAACTAGAACAACCTTGCTAGACCTTGGCTCGACCATGATGTGGTATCCGTACCCGGAGATCAGCATCCCTTACCCAAACATCTGGAGAAGTGGCTTCCCAAGTTTGACCCTGACTCAAAACAGATCGCAGAAGATCATATTAAAAAAATTATGTTAGCCATAAGACTCCGCAATGTTGAGCATGAAGACATAGTCTGTAGGTTTTTCCCCTATACTTTCGAGGGCAATGCATCTACATGGTACTTTTCCCAACAACCCCATACCATCGTGTCTTGGGATAGGTTTGAATCCTGCTTTTTGGAAAAGTTCGGAGACGGTAAGCCTCCGAAAATCCTAGTCATAGACCTTTCTAACTTAAGAATGAACCCAAAAGAGAAATTTAAAGACTTTAATCAAAGATTCTTAACACTTAAAAACCGAATCCCCACGGATTCGATGCCTGCCGAGAATCTTATCATAGCATACTATGCAAAAGCCTTGCATCAAAGTATAGCCATTTGGGTTAAACGATCTAATAAAGCCACGTTGTTAGAGGCCTTCGAGGAAGCCAACCAAATTGAAAAAGACATACTTAGTTTAAAAGACCCTACTAGCAACGAAACAGAAACTAGTTCATCTTCCAAAAAGAAGATTGAAATCCTCCCTAGACCTACTCAAAGTAAAACACAACCTGAAAGCTCTGATTTAGAAAACTCAACTAAAGTCGTTCAAAAACTGTCAAATCAAGTTATAGATTTGAAAAGGACGGCCGAAGAAGCTTCATCGAGCAAAGGGCCTTACAAGCCCTCATTCAGGAAGCATTTTTCCACCAACCGACCTAATCCGAATACTGAAGGTCTTAATCTAGAAAGTCTGCAATACGCCCTTCAAACTATTCTAGAAGCCCAGGATAACTTGGTGCCTCTTGATATTCCTAAGGAGGTTGTTGAACAAGAAATAGTTCAAGAAGAGGAGTCTTCTCCAAATATTTTTGGACACTTCTCGGATAGCATCTTTCAAGCTAACTTCAAGACGGTTCATCCTTACAATACTAAGAGTAAGATAGCAAGCAAACCTTCTTTCGAGAATACTACGACTGTACTCCCAAAGCAATCTAAACCAACTAAGACTAAACAGATTCATGTAAACCCCATCTTAGATTATGATTTAGTTGAGGATCTTAAAAAGTTAAGGGCTAACATTTATGTTTATGAGTTATTAAAATTTCCATTTTTGTTACAAAAAATGTTACAGAATATCGCAGAGAATGGTAAAAATGGTAACTCAAACAAGGTTGTTCAGAACAAAGTTCCTCAGAAGACTTCCACTAAGAATAATCCTGATCCTCATGATAAAGGAAGCCTTCTTGTAAATAATGTAAATAATGTAGATAAAGTAGCTTTAGAAACTGCGAGTAAAAAGCCACAAACTACCACCCTTAGTACTCACAGAAATGTACCTCCATTTTTGTTAGCTTTCGAAATCTTTAATAGAAATGTGCATAATTGTATGGTAGACTCAGGAGCATCATCCAATGTAATGCCATGGTCTGTGTGTCAGAAGATTAATGCTGAAGTTCAACCATTCACTTTAAAAATCATCCAGCTTGATCGAACTAATGTTAAGGTCATAGGCGAATTAAAGAATGTGCTTATAAGATTATCGTCTAACCCCAAAGTTCATCAAGTCATTGATATTATTGTTGTGGATATTCCAAAAGTATATGGTATTTTTTTAAGTAGGGACTGGTCGGAGCAGCTACACAGCTATTTCGCGACAGATTGGTCTCACCTGTGGCTTCCAGAAAATGGTAAGCCTAACAAGATCAAGGTAAATTGTGAATGCTACCTTAAGTTCATGGTCATGGATTTGAACGATCCCAAAGAACCATTTACACCTTCTACTGATTCACCCAAAATACAAGGGATGGATACCTTTTTTGGCAATGTCATGGACGAGGCTTCAGCTATCACCAATCCAGAACAAAGGTCCGAGATTGTAGCATATGTGTAGCCAGCAGCTTCTACACAACGGTCTCATGTACCTGATAAAAATCAAATTTGGTCTCTTTATTTTGACGGGTCAAAGTCGAAAGAAGGAGCTGGTGCAGGCTGTGTTATTATCGATCCTGCAGGTAACAAAACATTGATTGCATGTAGGCTAGAATTTGAATGTACTAATAATACTGCAGAATATGAGGCTTTACTGCAAGGTCTCAAAAAAGATTTAGATATGAACATTCAAAACTTGACTGTATTTGGCGATTCTGAAATCGTGCTTAGATAGGTAAGAGATTCTATCCACTGTCTGTCTCCGCATCTTAAAAGCTACCTGTTATCACTGAAATTTCGTCCGCACAGGGAGACAAGAACTCAACATCATCAGCACAGAAAAACAGTCATTCATTGCACAAAGATTAACTCCCCAGCACAACAAAAGGGCCAAAACTACACAAAATTGGCTAAAAAATTAAAAAGCGCATCGCGCCCATGGAAAACGCGCGCATGCGCGCTATATCTTCGTACATAGGGCGCATATGCGTGGCTGTGGGGTGAAAAACCCGCGCGCCTGCCAAACGGCGCATTTATGAAGCTGGTCGGTCTCCCAACCACTAATGGATCGGCTCCCAAGTCGATTTGACATCAAATCCGAGCTCAATCTACGTGGGGAGGCTGGTCAAAGACCTAATGGTGCCCTAAAGAGCCCCCTTTCACATTCAAAGGGGGGTGCATAATAGCTCAAAGCTTGGCTATAAAAATCCATGGATGATCATCATTTCTTCAAGGAATTCATTGTAATGTTATGCTATTGGGATTGTTAGAGGCTCACTCTTTAGCAATAGTCATTATCAACACCATTTCATAAGCTCTCCATCTCTCATTAGAGTGGAGAAGTGTTGAGTTCTTTCACTCATATTTTCACCTTTCATTTGTA
>JASDQU010101387.1:69868-81389 GCA_032191745.1 Picea mariana
TTTTTAGTTTTTGTTTTTATGCTCATGTTGTTATTTAGTTCTTGTTTAATTCTTGTTAATACCTTTACTGTTTTCTTTCTAACCTTTTGCATTACAGTTGTCATGACTAGAAGAGCCCAACTAGGCATGTAAGTGCTCACTTTTTGCTCACACATTGACGAAAAGAGCACGAACACTACCAATCCGAGGTATGGAATTTAATGAATAAATTCTCTGCTTTCAATATAAATTCTATTCCTAGATTGAATAAATCTGAAGTTGATCTATTAGCTAACGTAGCTTCCAAACTCTTTCCTGCAGAAGGCTTGTCCCCAGATGCATTCTCCGTCAAACTGTTGTTTAGACCATCCGTCCCCGACAACATCACGAACTAGAGAGTCTTCGACGACGATCAGCAGATTATTAGCTTCCTGCACATGGAAGAAACTTTTCAAGGCGCGGTGATAGACGAATGCACTCACAACGATAATTTGTGTGATTTCACGATAATACCAGATCCGAGAACTCCTGAATCTTCATCGGACATGGTAAATTCGATCCCTAAATCTGTAGTTAGATTAGAGAAATTTTATGATCTTCAAGATAAATTCAAAAAAAAGGTCAACTGTAAAACCAATAGTTCCTCTTTATTGTATGAAAAAGTAAACTTAGGAACTAATGACAATCCGCAGTGCATTAATCTAGGGGTAGGATGTTCTGAACAAGAAAAAGATGCATTTATTAAATTGTTCAAAGAATTTAAAGATGTTTTTGCATGGACGTATGATGACCTTAAAACTTTTTACCCTAACATCATACAACACGTCACTCCTATGAAACCCCAAACCTCACCCTTTAACAAAAATTAAGAAAAATGCACCCTAAGATCGAACCGACCGTCAAAAAAGAATTAAATAAACTCCTGAATGCTAAGATAATTTTCCCTGTTAGGCACACTCAATGGGTTTCTAACCTGGTCCCTGTCTGGAAGAAAAGTGGGGAAATCCGACTTTGCGTCGATTTTCGAAACCTTAATAGAGTGTCTGATAAAGACAACTATCCTGTCCCACCCATGGAACAGATCCTTCAACAGGTATCTGGTTCTGAGAGGCTATCCTTACTAGATGGTTTCTCGGGGTACAACCAAGTCCTGATGTCTCCTCTAGACCAACTTAAAACTACCTTCTGCACTCCATGGGACACCTATGCTTACCGAAAAATGCCCTTTGGATTGATTAATGTCGGTGCCACTTTATAGAGAGCAATGGACATCGCTTTTCGAGGCTTAATCAATCAGTCTGTCGTAGTTTACTTAGATGATGTTACTGTATTTTCTAAAAACAAAACCGATCATCTAGCTCATTTACGAGTTGTTCTACAATGATGTCGTAAATACGGCATTTCCTTGAATCCTAAAAAATCCATATTTGCAGTAGAACAAGGTAAACTCTTAGGATTTATTGTGTCAAGCAAAGAGATGATTATCGACCCCGAAAGGACTTAATTCATCTCAAAAATTCCCCCTCCTACTTCAAAAATATCCATGCAGTCTTTCTTAGGCTAGATAAACTTCGTCAGGATATTCGTCCCCAGTTTCTCCGAAATGGTTAGACCTTTACAGAATTTAATTAAGAAAGACACCCAATATCATTGGGGACCCTTAGAAAATCAAGATTTTAATGCAATAAAAAAGGCCATAATAGACGCTCCTTCTCTCATGAGCCCCGACTTTTCCCAAGACTTTACGCTCTACACTTTTGCTTCTGACCGTTCCTACACTGTTGTGCTAACTCAAAAGAACGCCGAAAACAATGAAGTACCCATTGCCTTTATGAGCTCTATTTTCAAAGGCGCTGAACTTAATTACCCAGTGGTAGATCAGCAAGCCTACGTTGTTTTCAAAGCAGTTAAGCATTTCCAGTCTTATCTTTTGAAATCGAGGACGAAAGTTATTGTCCCTTACCTAGCCATCAGGAACCTGTTAGTGCAGAAGGAACTAGGTGAAAAGAGGGCTAACTGGGTTACCTCCTTGCAAGAGTATGCAATAGAAATTACCCCAGCTCAAATAGTGAGAGGCCAAGGGTTATGCAAGTTAGTTGTTAATTCAGCTACAGGACAGCAAGAAGAAAGTGATACGTCAAACCTAGGACAGCACGATCAAAATGCAATCTCATGCGCACAAAACTCTGTCAGTCCGTGGTATGATGATATAAAATTATGTCTTGAACATGGGTCAGCCCCCCGTCATCTGGATTCCACTAAAAGAAGAGCCTTGAGATTAAATTCTGCCTCCTTTCATTTGGTTAATGGTATTCTTTTTTTTCAAAATTTTGATGGCATACTGATGCGATGTCTTGAGAAAGATGAAGTAGAAAAAGTCTTACTAGAGTTGCACGCAGGAGAAGCTGGTGGTCATTTTGGTGGTGACACCACTACCCATAAAGTTTTGAGAGCCGGTTATTACTGGCCCACACTTTTTAGAGACGCCCATGCCTTGTGTCGTAAGTGTATTATTTGTCAAAAAGCATCAGGGCGGTTACAAAAACCAGCCTTTCCTTTCCAGCCCGTTTCAGTAGACTCTCCTTTTCAGCAGTGGGGCCTGGATATCATAGGTCCAATCAACCCCCCATCCTCACAACAACATAATTTTATCATAACAGCCACAGATTATTTCACCAGGTGGTCCGAAGTTGCCGCACTAAGAACTGTGAATACCAGTCAGGTAATTGCCTTTTTAAATTCGAATATTATCACTCGTTTTGGTATCCCTGATTGTTTAGTATTCGATAACGCTTCTTATTTTTCGTCTCTTGAGATGAGTGAGTTCTCTTTAGAAAAAGGAATTAAATTGAAGTATTTTTCCAACTATTACCCCCAGGGCAACGGATTAGCAGAGTCAACAAATAAGAATCTGATTAAAATCATCAAGAGAACGGTGGCTGAAAATCACAAAAACTGGCACAATGCACTATTAAACGCGATTTGGGCTAATAGGGTAACACCAAAAACTGTTGTAGGTAACTCTCCCTTCTTTCTCGTTTATGGCAGAGAAGCAATTCTTCCACCACACTTTCTTCTTCCTACGCTACAGCTATCGCAGAAAATTCAAGAAGAAGATTGTCCCCCTTTGGAAAACTGAATTAACGCTTTGATGAAGCTAGAAGAGGTAAGAGCCCAAGCTAAACGTAAGTTAGATCAGCATCAACTAGTAGTTAAAAGCTGGTTCGATTCTAACTCTGCCTCTGATAGGAATTTCGAAGTAGGTGACCTCGTCTGGAAATGGGACAAACCGCATGAGGGAAAGGGAGAGCACACGAAATTTCAAAACTTATGGCTTGGACCGTTTTTAATTGCTGAGAAGTTGGGTCCCAGCTCTTTCCGATTGCAGAATCTAGAGGGGCAGCCTGACACCTATCCGGTCAATGGCCAAGCCCTGAAAAGATACTTTTCTTGATGACAATTCTTTGTATATTATGTACATATTTTGTTTTTGTTTTCTTTTCTTTTGTTGTTTTGGTTTTGATTTCTCCTTTGCGCTTATCAGTTTTTGTTTTTACACATACCTACATGTTGAACTATTCGGTTAAGGAAACAAAAAATTCCTTCACTGAAATGACTGCTAAAAAATTGTATAAACATCAATTGTATACTTCTGAAATTTACATCTGTGTTGGCAAAAAGTTTGTTGTTTGAAAGAAGTTAACTGATTTCAATCTCTGAGTGAAGCCTGTCATGATCATCTATTATCTTTTTACGTTGTCCCTATTCCTTAAGGGAATGAATCAAAAGATGTCTCCTTGCCTTAGAAAGTTGTTTCTGTAAATGAACCATCTCTGGATCTTAATAAAGGACAGTTCTAAAAAATTCTGATGAGGTCTGTAAAAAATATGTTAAAATATCATAATTTTCAGCGTCACCCCACTCGACTATATATCTTTAAATAATAAAATAAATCAATAAAAGAGTTGTGCGAAGTGCTTGTAAACCCACCGGGATGTTGAACAGGTCTTCTAGCAGCGGGTAAATGCATGCATGACACCAAGACAACTTCGTCGGGGTACTGAACAGGCCCGCTGGCAGTGAAGCAATGTCGGGTTTATGAAAAATTGGAAATAAGAAACCTCTTTACCTTAAAATGTCCTTTATTCTGATCCGGAACTTCTTGGCAGGATACGGATATCAGAGTGGGTTAAATGGAAACCCTGTCGAGCCTATGGACGCCTGCTTGAAGCAGTGGCTCTGTCAATAGTATTGGGGATTTTATCTTTAATATCGTGGCTCACTTGTCTCAAGACTGTTATCAGTTTTCATCCTTTAAACACTGCTGGAATATTTGGTTAATGATGATGTTCATACGATTTTCTGGTTGTTATTTTTGAAGTTAGAATTTTTTAATCCTAATCTAAATTTGTTCTCTTGGCGGAGATAACTACTTCTACCAGTGTGTCGCCATTGTTGGCAGCCAATTCACATTTTTATACTGTCCTTATAAGCTTCCTACACCAGAGTTTTGCAAAATTTGATTTTCGTCAAAATATTTGCAATAAAATGACACTATTTTTTATGTGTTTTCCCACTTGCCCTTGTTCTTGTTTTCACGACTGCAAGCGTGAAAATTTTGATTTCGAAGTCACATTAAAAATGTCACTGGATTGTTATGATCACTCTTGTTTATATGCTCATTGTGTTTCCAATTTACTTATTGTTATACAGTTGACAAGACTTCAAGATCCTTATTCATTTGGCATTCTTTATTTGTTAATATGACTTTGTTTTACAAGACTGTGATGATATTCTTTTGATCAAGTTTGTGATGCATTGGTGATTTGATCTATATGTTCTTTCATCGATTTCTTTGACACATTGGTGTTGTGGTTAGACCCTTGGTATAAATCATTTCATACAACACATAGTTCATATAATCGAACCCTTGGTGTGATTTTGAATTATTGCTTTGGTTTTAAAACTATGCTAATACTTTTTCTTGCGCAAGTGTTTGGTTGACGTATCATAGATTTTATTAATTGTTTAAATGACATAGTTTTTAACCTATGTAATAATGGTTTGAATCGTTGTATGCACCGATGGTTGTACTATGGGATATGACTGTTATGCATGGGCTGAACTAGCTCCACCACCTTCGCACGTTCTGTCATTAATTCGTTCCCCCTATCCCGGTTCACCTTTGCTAGTTTTCGGGTAAGCCTGTGAGCATTCTGCCCCTACGTATACTCTGTTCAAACCCTGGCCCATTCACCTCACTCACCGTGTGCTCCTGTCTATGGCACCGGTGGTGCGCATAGAGCTAAATGGTCACCAAGCTCTGTTGCTATTCGATAATGCTCGAAAGGATTTAGAAAACAATGGTTGGCTGGTGTTTATACAGAGGTTCGAGGGTTTCAACCATTCAGTTGCCCAACAATTCTCCCTCACCTTTGATGGGTGCAGGGCTAAAGTAGGTGACATATAGCTCGAGCTCAATGAAAAATTCATAAGCTCTACTACAGGACTAGCAGCCACGGGCCAAAGGTGGTTTAAAAATTCCAAAGTTGATGAGGTTTCGTGGCCATTACTATTCGTATCAAGGATAAAGGTATGCATATTTCCACCCTCAAACCCCGGTGGCATGATCTTTTGGTAATTGTGAAACAATTTGTGACCTGTGAAGGTTGGTATGGCTTGGTTTTTATGTATCACCTTCCGGTTATTGATGAATTTCATGGGATACCCTTTGAATATGCCGCATTACTTCTTGCATAGTCTTTACAAGATGTCCAAGAGGTTCAAACGTGAGAAGGCTGATAGCATCTTGTTTCATCACGGTTTGATTAGACTCGTCGTCGTCCACCATTTAAATATTCATGGCGATAATTGGCAAGACTTTTTATCTCGAAATGGCTTTGCTAGTCCAAGGTCTATCCAAATCGACAAGGCTGTGGTCAGTGAGACTAGGGTTGGGCCGGCCATGCCATTTCATGTCCTCCTACCCCCTGCCAAACCCTCAGATTGCCCTGAATTAGGTCTACCTGATGCCATAACCCACCCTTGTACTAAAGACAAAGTCGTGGCCGTCAAGAATCCTGTGGGTAAGAAATGCAGAAGTGACAACGATGTCAATAGAAAAGGGAATAAAAATGCTCGATTGATATCGAGACTTGCCCGAAATAAACCTAAACAGAACATCGATCAAAAGCCCATAGTTCTTAGCGAGGACTCAGACTCCGATATCGAGCATTTCCTAGCTGAAGAGTACCCCTTTTCCCATGGCCTATGCTCCAAGAAACCCTATGACTATGTCTCTAATTTGCCCCCGTGCCTGAAGAACAATCCTAACTACCCAGGAATCAAGCTACACAATGAAACCCCTGGTGGCTTAAACAAACCCTCGCCTGTGTTATCAAAGCCCGAGAAACCATCATGTATCCAATGTAACGCTTGGCTAGAGCGTTATTACATCAACGTTCCCCTGTTGCAATCAAAGATCAATGCATTAGAAGAACAGGTGATAGTGCTGGCAAAGGAGAACGATAGGCTACCAACTAACGACAAGAAACAAAAAACCACCAGTTCAATTGTCTTCAAGAACGTCGAGGCCACAACAGCCTTCGTCAATTCCAAGTTATCATAATCGAAGTCGTTTCTTATTGTCTAGGTATGAATTTCAATATGAATTTTTCTTTGTAAGTTTGCTTGAATTAATATAACGAATTCGGTTTTTCTTTCAAGTTAGCTCTGTTCATTTTAATACATTTGAAATGATTATGTCATAGTTGGATTATCAAAAATGGTTATGTTGTGGATCCTTTACAACAGATTCATTTTACTAAACTCAAATATAGCTATGATTTGGTTATGCGATTTTGTCGTGCCTAGATTAGTATAAGCAATTGATTGGTTTTTTATTCGGTTTGTTTTGTTTTTGAGTCAATTTTGTTCGTCTGATTTTGGATAGTCGATTTGGTTTGATTTCGATTAGTTTCGTTTTCTCCTAATAGATTCAAAACAACCCTATTGACTTTGATTTACATCGAACAACTTTGTTTTGTATTGAGTCAATATTCTCGTTTGGATTTTGGTTACATTCGACCTGTGCAAAAGATCTATTCGCTAAAATCATGGAGTTGTGTTGATTCATAACGATTGTATCGACCCCAAATTGTTTTGATTCGTTCCTGTTTGATTTGATTTACAAATGATTGTTGTGTACCATGATTAGCATGATCGTTTGTATATGTTTAATATAGTTATATCAATTTGAAAAACGATCCTGTTGATTTTGTTTGGATTCGACAATGATTTTGTTAATGGATGAGGCGACATAAATTATTGCATGGAAAATTTGTTTAGCTGGTTACAGTTTGTGTTGATTTCAATTGGTTCATGAAAATGATTTTATTTTTGTCGAATTATCTAATGAGATTCTGTTTACCTTGAATTGGTGATAACAAATTGAACAGAGTGCATGTATTTCTGTTATCATTTGATTGACCACAATTTCGTTTGCTTTCAATTTTGTATACAAGTTTTGATTTGAATGATTCGTTTGGTTTCCAATTAGCAAGTAAATTTTTGTTTCATAGTTTGAATATAATTCTGTTAAGATTTGAATTGGTTTTAAAACAATTTTGTATTCAATTTAGACCAGCTACAGAATCGCAGGATTCTGTAGCTAGTCTTGAAATTAGATTTTTGTCAATTGTATCAATAAAATATCCTCTAATCTTGTCTATTCTTGTCCTCTTTCAGGTGCATACGAATTTCAATGATTAATTGGGCATGTTGTAGTAGTTTAGGAGATACTTTGGATATGGTTTTGTTTTAGCTTGTTAGCTTGATTCAAAAATAGAGACTTGGGATATTTTCCCAGATTTGTGTAAAATGTTTTGATAATTCCCACAGGGATGTTTTACCCTGTGGGAGGTCTTTAAATACTTTTTATTTTTTGTAATAAAGGAATCATCATCATCACTATGGGGAGAACCAGACTATGGATTTATGATTCAGACTAAGATGAAAGTTGATGTCTTGTAACATCTTTCGCTTTCAATATATCAAACTTTTGTTTCAAGTTTTTTGCATATCAGTTTGCAATTAATTATCGACTACTTTAGCTATCGTAATTCATTGAAGGTTGATGTGACTTATTTTATATGTTGTCCATATCTGACCTCTCTTATTTAAAAATACAGTAATTATTTTGCTTCAGTTAATGAATTACAGGTTTACCTTTTTCGTTGAATGAATCATTTTGTACAGATCTTTGCACACAGATTTATCTAACTGCGACGATTTGTAAATCATAAGATTGTTGTAATTTTTTATTTCTTGTTTGTTCTGTTATTTGTATTTGAAGAGAACAGTTGCTACTTGTTTACGAGAAGCTTACAGAGAATCTAGTGTGGGTTTCCTCCCTCCGATCAGCTAAAACAATTATTGCATACAGGACAAACCTGGAGCGTTTCTTCAGGTCAGTTTGTTATTTGTTATTTGATAATTAATTTGTTAGTATAATATAAGTATTTTAGATAGATATATGCATAGTTTAGATTTGTAGTTTGAGTTATTGTTTTAGTTGTTTATCTTAGATAGTTTTTTTTATTTAATTTCTTCCTCATAAAATTATAAAAATCAAAAAAAAATGGTTCTGTTGTCTTAGGACAGATTACAAATGATTTTTGCAGGTTTTAATTTAAATATGTAATTTGTAAATATTGTATATTTGTAATTGAAGTTGATTATGTCGATAATTAAACATTGCTTTTATAGGATTATAGTTGTATGATTTAGGTAATAGATTGTATATATGTAGTTTAGATTTGTTTATTAGTTTGTTTTAGTATTGTTTTTATTTAGATTAGTTTATTAGTATAGTTTTCCTTTTTGTTTTTCTAGGACTTAGATCGGCCAACGGAGCCGCTAAACCCATCAGGGTGGGTTATCCCAAACGGATTGGGTTATTTAGACAACCCCGGACCGGATCCACTCTTCCAGTTGGCGAGAATTCAATTTCGCCCGTCAATAGGACTCCATCAGTCCTCCTAAGCTACATGATCCATTGGTTCCACTTCACTTACTAAGCCACATGATCCATTGGTTCCACTCCAGTTACATGAACACTATCGCAACCAAAGCATCCCCAAGTCAAATACATGCCTCCATGAAAGAATCCAAGCTACCCTATGTTGTATAGGGCTCAATTCCCTCCTCTAGAATGTCAATGCTTCTTGTCCAATGTAGGGAATCCTCCCAATAAAGAAACCAATATAAATTTGGCCAACATAAATAATGTCCCAATTTATCTAATTATCTCCAACACTCCAAGGAGGAATGTAATGCAAGCATTCAACTAAGGTTAATCAACCACTAAGTAAACCACCTCCAATGTGAAAATCCATATCAAACCATCCAAGGGATAATCATACACCATGTACCCCAAATTTCATGAAGCACCCCCAAACATGGTGTAAACACTTTCAGAGTAACCTCGAAAGCTAACACAACCCCTATGACTTTGTTGAACTTGTTAGATAGTTTTTTAAATTGATAATGAGAATACCTATAACAAAACCCCTATGACTTTGTTGAACTTGTTAGATAGTTTGCTAAATTGATAATGAGAATGCCTATTTACTAATTTTTCTTTGATGGAACATCCATAGCTACTTTTACCTATGTAAGAGAATCAATTTAGTGGATGGTCCTTATAGAATCAATACACGTGATATGATGATATACAATTCATGAAATTTGATTCAACCTTACTAGTTCCCTTTATTTTTCTTAATACATGGTTGTTATTTTTCAAGGTGCCTAGTGTTAACTAGATTTTCCTATGCTTCTACCAAAATTATAGAACCTAGACTTAGCAAAATTACAAAGATTCCTATCAAACCTAGTGGATATTCATGTTGACCTTATTATAGAGTTAGTTGAATTTCATAGACTCCTACAGAATTTGATCCCAATGATGTCAATCCCAATAACCTTTTTTATTAATGGTGTTTTCCCCCTTGTTTCTATTTGCATTGGGATTTTAGCGACCATGACATGTTTGTATTGAAAAAAGTTCAGTTTATTCTACATTGAACCTATATTACTATTTTGAAGAAATACCATAATTGTTTTGAATTATGTCAAAATTGTAGTTGAGTCATTCATATTTATAGTTAACCCTTTTTTTTATATATTTTCATTGGTATCAAATCCTATGTGCCCATATGTGTATGGATTTATCTCTATACAAATTAAATCCCATATCTAGTCTACTTTTGACAAAAGAAAGTGGCTCTTTTTATTTTTGTGAGAGAAGTAGTTTATTGAATGGATTTTATAGTTATTTCCTTCTACTTATAGGTTTTGTTTGGTATGAAATCTTATATGGCTAGAAGCATATTGGTTTATGTCTATAAAAGTTGTGAAAAAACAAAAAAACAAAAAAAAAACGTATGTCTACTTTGAAAAAAATAGCATACTTCTTTTTATTTGTGTGATATAAGTATTTTAGTAGATCACCATATAGTTATTGCCTTGTACTTACTTGAAAGTGAAGATGTAAATCTCTTCTAGAAAACCCATTTTATTGTAGCATGGTTGGATATTCTCATAAATAAACATGTTAGAATACAACTATACATAAACAAAATGTATAGCTTCATTATAGTAGGTGTACAATTAGATTATGAAATGTTAGAGCTAATTTCAAGAGATATTCGTCATAGATAAACTTTTTGTATCAAAAGAGGGATACGTATATAAATAATGTCATTGTTTTCTATTGATAGTTATTAATATGGTAATGATAATATGCAATTTCCACCTAAAATTATGAAAGCCTTGTGTATCAAATATTGTACAAAATATGTTGTTCCAAAACTATGTTCCACTCAATGATATCATTATTCTTTTTCACACATACATTCATGGTTACTGTTATCACTGAAATTTCGTCCGCACAGGGCGACAAGAACTCAACATCATCAGCACAGAAAAACAATCATCCATGGCACAAAGATTAACTCCACAGCACAAGAAAAGGGCCAAAACTATACAAAATTAGATAAAAAATTAAAAAGCGCATCGCGCCCATGGAAAACGCGCGCATGCGCGCTATATCTTCGTACATAGGGCGCATATGCGTGGCTGTGGGGTGAAAAACCCGCGCGCCTGCCAAACGGCGCATTTATGAAGCTGGTCGACCTCCCAACCACTAATGGATCGGCTCCCAAGTCGATTTGACATCAAATCCGAGCTCAATCTACGGGGGGAGGCTGGTCAAAGACCTAATGGTGCCCTAAATAGCCCCTTTTCACATTCAAAGGGGGGTGCACAATAGCTCAAAGCTTGGCTATAAAAAGCCATGGATGATTATCATTTCTTCAAGGAATTCATTGTAATGTTATGATGTTGGGATTGTTAGAGGCTCACTCTTTAGCAATAGTCATTATCAACACCATTTCATAAGCTCTCCATCTCTCATTAGAGTGGAGAAGTGTTGAGTTCTTTCACTCATATTTTCACCTTTCATTTGTAAGGAAAGCATCTA
>JASDQU010101387.1:81908-92137 GCA_032191745.1 Picea mariana
ACACATTGACGAAAAGAGCACGAACAACAATCATAAGAGTTTACTGCACCTATTAAGATTAAAAAGGTCAATATTGGGATTGAAGAGATTGTTCCCAAAATAGCTCTCTTCAAATTTCTAAAAAATATATAGTTTATTACATATTCTATGAAATTTAAATGCGTTTATCATAAATACTGGGATTGGGGCTCCCGTTGATCTGGATTATTTTCGGCACGAAATGAGAGCGGAGATATAACACATAAATATTTAGAGATATTGCAAGAGAAACAACAATATAACAGAGATATAGCAGAAATAAAACAAGAGTCATAGATATACAGTAATACACGATTTCTATTAACGAAATAAATGTACAGAGATTGTAAAATACAGAGTGAAAGACTCGTTAGAATGGTGGTAGCTTATCTCTAAGAAGCGATGTGACGACTACTCGCATCTGTGAGAAGATGATTATTACAATGAGGCTCTAAGGGCCTTTTTAACAAAATTAAAATCCAAAACCCTAACCCCGGAAGATGAAAAGCCAAAAGGTTTTTGGGCCCCGATGGGGGTAGTTGATACGTCAACTTCCCAGGGGCGTAACTTTGGCATACGATCTCCGTTTGGGGCACTTGATAGCTCGTTGGAAAGATCTATCCAAGAAATACAAATTTTGGGTGATAAACATCGATCTATGATCCATGTTGCTCCCCGTTTTCTCAAAAAACATCGTTTAGGGCCTCAAAATGGCCTTGGAAGTTAAAAACTGCTAAAAATAGTAAATTGCTAAAATTGCCAAAAACATGTTTTGGGCCAGTTGGAGAAGGTGGGTGGCCACTGATATCCACCTGGATCACCCATGGACCATAAAAAAATATATATATATAAGAATGAAGTTTGTAGAAGGAAGAAAGTGGGCGGCGGAAGACAACAAGACCTGGTAAGAAGAAAAAGGAAATTACCAGTCTTCGGTTAAACCTTTCTATTTAAAGAGGTGGATTAACTGGATGAAGGAATTCATAAAGAAATAAAGGTCTAATCAGTATGAAATTACTATGATGGTATCTCTCTCTTGTCACTTTCTTGCTGATGTCCTTTTATTGCTTTCATTGATGGTTACAGGAATCGTCTCAACTGCCTTTTTCCCTTCATCGATCAGTTTTTCGATAGATGTTTTAAACCACTCTTTGATGTAGCTTCTCATTGGTGCCAAGTTGATTTCATGCCAGATTGTTATATTGAATATCTCTCCCTCCAATTCGCTTAAATCAATGGAAATATTATGCAAATATTCTTCAATATCTTGTTTTTTTACTGAATAATCCACTAGCCATTTGTCCACGCCATCTTCATTATACTAAATAATTTCATATAACTTTTCAAATCATAACCCTTTAAAGATATTAACTTGTTTGTCAAAGGCTTGCTTGGTTAGGAACAATGGGTTGAGGATCAATTTTGGGTCTTGGACCTCATTGGTGCTTCTGGCTAGGTCTATCTCAGTCAACCTCTTGAATAGTTCTTCCTTCTTCAATACAAATTGGTCATATGCTTGGACAATGATATTCAAGTTTTTAACCTTTTCCTTTTAGCATGTGTTCATTTTTTTTATCCGGTTCGGAGAAGGGAGATCCTCCTCTCTTCTTCTCAACTCTTTCATATTGCTAACTTTAACACCGAAGGGTACGAAAACATCAAGGTAAAATCCTTCTTCATTTTTCAAATCCCCCTGTAAATATTCATGGAAGGCATGTGCCCTCATTCCAAAAGAAACCATGTTCTTTGACATCTCCCAAACCTCTGTAATTAGTTCCATTCTTTTTTTAATGTTCTTCTCCACATATCCCCTGGCAGATGTGAGTAGGATTGAAGATCCTTTCAGTTTAGATGCAGGTGTGGTAGGCGCAATCATTTCTAAATGACTAGCAAGTATTGGAAGAGGCATTAAAGATTATACCAATTCTTTGATTCTTTCCTTTAACTTAGCGTTCTTTGCTTTAAGGCCTCCAATATAATCATCTAGAGAATCTTGAGTTTCTCGGTGAATTCTAGAAATTTGGGAAGGTCGCATGTTTCATAGGTTAACCTCTGAACGAGATTTCCCCTTTTTATTATTTACATCTCTTTTCTCAATAATTAATTTTTTGGACTCGCTGTCAAAAACAACGCTCATAAATACAAAAGAATTTTCTTCATCGAAGGTCTCGCTCTCAATTATTTCCATTAGAGTATTTTCGTGAGCCATGTCCCATTGCTAATCATCATTGGGGAACACTTTTTCAATATCAACCTCGAGTTCCATATCTTCAAGGGAGAAGTCTTGGAAGTCACTTTCGACTTGTGGTTCTTTCTCTTCTTGCACAATATTTTTTCTTTTTTTCCTCAAGGGAAGTTTATGGCACCTTTCAATCTTTCCCGAAGGATGGTTCTTATCTCCTCATCCACCTAAAGAAATGTTGGTCACTTTATTAATCAGGTGGGCCATTGGAGCAATGCTCCAAGATATTGTACTTTTTGGAGTGACAGTTGGGGATTGGGAACTCTTCTCGTCGGGACCTTTTCCTTTATGTTTGTACGACTCATTGGTGTTGAGTATTATTTCCAGGTCGCTAGTTTCACGAGAAGGAGGGCTCGATTCATTATCTTCTTCTTCATTCAGAACAATATTAATAAAAGAATGGTTGAACCCAATTGCCAACAGATGTTCTACAAAAATTCCACTAGGGTCAAACCCTTTTATCCTTTCAGCATATCTTAGATTTAGGTTGTGGAAGTCGCCTGCAAATTCATCAATCTTGTTCATATTTATGAATATGAAGTCCCCAACTTTCCAAGGCAGAGGTATGAATTTATTTTTTCTCTTTTCATGGAAAAAATGCAACCAGTAGTTGTACTTCCTTTCTACTTCAGTAACAAACATTTTTTTAACTATGTGGCATGGAAGGAAGGAAGTATTTTCCTTGTAACCGAAAATCCTCATGACATTGCAATTCTCCATTTTTTCTAGTGTCCCCTTCCTATCCATGAACTTACTTTTCTGGTCAGACATCTGGGGGGTTTCCTTTCCAAACAAAAAACCTTTAAAAACTGAGACAAAGTCATTAAAAACTTCATAAAAATGTTGAGAGTCTTTGTGCCTCCATAATGTTTGACACCAGAAGGTTATTGGGTCGAATTTCATAGTTTACCTTCTTACACACATATAATCTCGGAAACTGACAACAATGTGCTATAGAGAAAACCAAATAAGAGGACATAAATAATTTCTTCTCCTTTTTGTATTGTGACAATTGGGAAGAGATTTCAATGGAAATAAACTTTGCCCAATCAAAGATAGTCTGTTCCTTGACCGTAAATTATAAAATGTAAAGAATCATGTGGGAAATGTTGGTTGTAGTTTCTTGTCCTATTATCTCATGAACAACCAAGCAATTTCCTGAAAGGGATTTTTAAATGAGACAACCTGCAATCTTATGATGTCTTCAAGGACGACCATTGGGTTCTCCAAGAACTCGGGTAAGAGGTCAAACCCATTGTCATGCTTCTTTAATAACTCCTTGCAATCTTCACCCTTGAAGGTAAGCATTGGCTTGGGAAGTCTCAACATATTACGAAATACTTGAGGTGACAAAGAGATAGGGGAATGGTCCCGCAGTTGAATGATCCCCTATATTGGAATATATCTCTCGACGCACCAGGCGACCAACTCCTTATAGTAGAAAACCTCTGGGACGCAGCCTACACGAGCGATTCCAGACGTCTAGATTACTTTCTTATGGGCATAAGGGTATGAGTAGTAAGAATATGCTCTGGACCACTGAAATGTTTTCTCCTCACACCCTAAAATGTTCAATCTATCTCCACAGAACTGTTGTCAAGTTTCTTCCATAAGTTGATGAAAACGTTCCTTTTCTCCATATAATGTTTAAAATGAACACTTGAGAGGGATAATATAATCCTCCACAAATCCTGGTTTAATGCATTTTAATAGGAGGTCTCCTCAAGCCCTTCTCTTATTAATGACAATATTTACGGAACCTGCATGATGAGTTCTTATCATTAAAGCATACTAAATGCGTATTGGGTGTTAGCACCAGAAGTCACCTTTGGATTGTGGTAGAGGTAAGCCTAATCCCTTCAGCTTTATGTCACAGGAAATAAATAAGAGTTTGGTCTGATGGACATTGTCTCAAGGTTGTATCTCTTTAACTCATAAAATTAGGTTGGCTTGCACAAATAAGTGAGGTCTTGATCTAACTTTCGTCAGTGATTTGCAATATAGTGGTGAAAAGGGGGGAATAAATTAAGGAGAATGGACACTGGGACTGTTATGAGAATCCGACCTTCCAACATCTCAGGGAAGAGATACAAAACGATGAAATGTGCCTAAATGACACAGCTACAAAAGCACATCGATCAAACATACATCATGATGTTACTATAACAGCTCGACTGGATCTTCCAATTCTGAGCTATTCAACGAGAGAAGAAAAGACAATCACGGAAAACTGCTTAGAACTGGTAATAATATTGTAGTGATCAAACCTACATCATCCTACAACATCACCACCCTCGATTGGATTTTCCAATTTCGAGTGTCCTAACACAAAGCTTTACAAAGAGATGGAAAGAGGTTGACTTTCATTAAATAAGAAATCTCAAATACATAACAGATCCAGAGGCCTCGTTAAAACTTTACAAGAGGGAGCGTAGCTCTACCATCAACACTAACAAAAATGGAAAAAATGCCTCTAAATACTGATAATTGGATTCCCCTTGAAGGCGTGATCATATCATGAGTTTAATGCTTTGCGTTGTTGATTTTCTCTGTGAGGCTGTGCATGTAGACATTGATCAGAACACCCATGCAGACGTCTGTCAGATGTGATATTTTCTTGACCAGACTGACAATCTTCTTACATGATCTTCCACTCTCTGGCCTTCCATTTATGGATGGAGACGATGTCTCACCCACCTTCCTTGTTTACATTAACTGCTGCATCGGGATTTGAGGGAACTAAGTCAACTCTGCATTTGAGTAACATGGCGATATTTTCTTGGTTGTATGCTACTACGTTGAACTACTATAAAGGGACCCAGGTGGTGGACGTGGACGAGAATAGGCGGGGTTGAGAATGACATTGACATGGATGTGAGATGAGAGGCACCCATGTGGGCAGATGTGGTAGATGGAAGGAGACAGGGAAGATGCGGGCTGCGAAGGAAGTGTGTATCGTGCTGAGACAAGTCAAAGGTGAAGTGGCACGAGGTGGTGATGTGGGGGCAGACGAAAGGCCACTGCAGTAGATGGGATGGGGACCATTTTCCTGGGAGGAGGTGAGTAGGAGAACACCTGGTGGGATACGATAGGTGGCAGAGATAAGGGGATTGGCATAGTGGTGAGTGGAGGACGGGTGTGGCATAATTAGACGAGGAGGGAGAGTGAGCAATGTGATGGGTAGAGGTGAGAGACAGAGTGGAAGACAGGTGTTAGGGGGAGGCGGGAGCGGTAAAAAGAGGTGGTAAGAAGTATATCAGAGGGGGGGGAGCTGGTTAGTGGTCTAGCATGGGGAGGGTGGGGTCTGACGTAATGAGGGAGTGCCACGACAATGGGTGGCCTACGTGGTGAAAACCGCTTATCAGACCCCCCCCCCTCGTTAAAGGCAGAACACCAAGGGGGGTCCAGTATGGATCCTGTGCTGTAGATCTAAGTGTGAAAATATCGGTCGCTCAGACCTACGCGCCTCTTAAAATGATGCACCCGGTCAATTAAACTTAGGATAAGTGGGTCTTAAGCCCACTTCTTGCCATTTTCGCAAAAAGGGGTCCATTTCCTAGGAAAACACCCCCTTTACAAATAAATGTGATAACATTAGGCTCCATGGGGGATGGCTTGCTCCTTATGAGAAGACAAGATCTCTTTTGTAGTTCCAGTGCCATGTTGTTGTGTTATGGAGTCACCTACAAACTAAAAACAAATGGAAATAATTTTTACAAATGCAGGGGAGCCACTCTGTGGATCAAATAAAGAACTTTTTCAAAAAATGCCCATTTACAGGGCCAGCAAAAAATTCCTCTCCCTTCAGATTCTGCAGCATATAGGTGTTGTTCGAGAATATCTCATAAACTTTGAAGGACCGAATCTAGAGGGCTTCAAATTTACTATGATTTCCCTTGTCTTGTCTGGGTGCATCCCATTTAAGCACCAAATCGCCCAGTTGGAAATATCCTTTTCTCACCTTAGATCTATCGAAGGCTTGCTTGATCCTCTGTTGACGTTCATGAGCTCTGTCCATCACCTGCTCTCTAATCTGTTGGGATTCCACTAGTTGATGAATCCTTTTGATCATATCATCTGGCTCTCCTTGATTATCCTGAAAAAACTTTGCTACTGGTAGGGTCAGCTGAGAAGGAAAAACTGCTTCTGTCCCATATACAAGTTGGAAAGGGGAGATGCCCAGGGACCTCTTCGGTGTCACTTGATCATCCCATAGAGAGAATTTGATATTTGAATCCCACTCTTTCTTATTGTCCTCTAGAAGTCTCTTGATGATCTTTATCAGGATTTTGTTAGAGGACTCTGCCAATCCATTTCCCTAGGGATAGTAGGGGGTAGATCGGATTAATGAAATCCCAAACTGCTCACAGAATTTGATCAGTGGCTCCGACTTGAAGGATGTGGCATTGCCAGTGATAATTATGTTCGGACAACCAAACCTTACTATGATATCCTCCACGAAACTGATGATTACCTTGTGGGAAGCGCTCCTCATGGGGATAGCTTCTATCCACTTGGTGAAGTAATCTGTGGTAGTCAAGATCCACCTGTGCTGACCAATTGAAGCAGGATGAATTTATCCAATGAAGTCCAACCCCCATTGTTGAAAGGGTCCTAAATCTACTACAGGGTTTAGTGGTAGAGATTTGAGTTGTTGCTTTCCTAAGAACCTCTGACATTTAATGCAGGCTCTAATCTTTTTGTAGACATCAGTGAATAAGGTGGTCCAGTAGTACCCAACCCTTAGAATTTTGTAGGCTGTGGTCTTTTGAAAATGGTGTCCCCCAGATAGGTTGCTATGGAATTCAAACATAATTTTTGGGGCCTCCTGTGGGTCCAAACATCTTAGAAGAACTCCTAGAGGGTCTTTCCAATACAAGACCTGGTCAATAAGGTAATATCTGACTTCTTTGAGCTTTAAATATCTTGCCTTGCTTTTCCCTATTCCATCAGGAGGCTTCAATTCTTGCAGAAAATATATAATGTCTCTATACCAAGTGCATTCTACTAAGGGAAAGTTGCTCTAAGAACTTTTGTTGGACAACTCAGCTTGCCAATCATCTCAGCAAGCATTGATAGAGTTAACCCCCAAGGCTTTATAGTTGGATTCAACCAACAGCTTGGCTAATCCCCGACCTTTAATTATCTTGGTGGGGTTTATCTCCAGGTCAAACTCAAGGATTTTGGTGATCCAATTGCTCCTTCTTCCATCCATGTCTAGCTGAATGAGCTCCTTCACGGTGGCTGAAGGGACATATGCAATGATTTTTTATTGCAGAACATGGACTCTGGAATCCTTCAGGGATTTCACAAATGCATAGGCCTGCTTCTCAATGATGTCATATTTGATCTCCGCATCACTCAATGCCCGACTGAAAAACAAAATGGGCTTCTCCAACCCTTCAACATTTTTCTGCAACAAAATAGCTGCCACAATATCAAATGAAGCAAATGAGAAAATAAGAAAATCTTTTGAGTAATCAGGACTAATAAGAACGGGAGATTTAGTCAAGGATTTCTTTATTTGCTCAAAGGAATTTAGAGACTTCGAAGTCCATTTAACTTAATTTCCCTTCCTCAACATGGTTGTTATAAGCTTCACCATCTCAGCAAAGTTGGAAACAAACCTCCTCAGAAAATTAATTTTTTCTAGGAAAGATTGAACTTCTTTCTTGGATATTGGGAGTGAAAAGGTTTGGATTTCTTCCACTCTGCTGGGATCGATCCTAAATCCCCTAGCCGATACTGTGTGATCAAGCAAATTTCCCTCCTTCATGGAAAACATAGACTTCTTGGGATTTAAAGAGAGACGAAACTTCCTACATTCTAGGAAAACCTTTTTTAAATGTTCATAGTGTTCTCTGTCAGACTTGGAGAAGACTGTGATGTCATCCAGATATATGACCACAAACTTGTCCCTTTCTCCAATGAAAGCAATATCCATGGCTCGCTGAAAGGTTGCCCCGGCGTTCATCAGTCCACAAGGCATACATGAATGTACCCCATGGAGTGGTGAAGGTTGTCTTTTCTCTGTCCTCAGGCAGGACAGAGATATGATTGTATCCAAAGAAGCTATCAATCATGGAAATCCTAGATTCTATGGTTACCCTTTGTAGTATGTGTTCCATTTTTGGCAAGGGGTAATTGTCCTTCTTTGAGCTCCTATTTAGATTCCTGAAATCGACACAAAGTCTGATTTCCCCACTCTTTTTTCTTACTGGGACTAAGTTGGCTACCCACTCTGAATACCTCAAAGGTACAATGATCTAGGCATCCAACAGCTTCTTTACCTCTCTCTCCATGATAGGTATTAGCATAGGATTTATCTGTCTTAATTTCTACCTAAATGGTTTGGCTTCCTCTTTAAGGGGGATCTTATGCTCAATAATATTGGGGTCATATGTCCTGAGGTATTCATAGGTCTAGGCGAATACACCAGCAAATTCTTTTAAAATCTCAGCATACTCAGTCCTTTGCTCTCTTGACAGGCTGCATGACAATTTGAAAAATTTAGGTTCCTGCTCTATACCAATATTGCATTGAGATATGTCGGCATCATCAATCGGCCTTTTATCTTTCACTACCACATCATTATTGTCAAATATTCTCTCCAAAGGGACTAGTCCCTTTGGAATGTGATTGCTTGGTAACTGCACAATGTGATGATTAGCAATTTTCTTTAAAAATACATCAGTATGTGAGCTACTTTCAGGTTCATGATCTTGGTCCATTTGTAACACAGAAAATTCATCCACTATTTCCAGGAATCTTTTGATATCAAGGTCATCCTCAAATACCTTCCAGTGCTTGACATTATCAAGTATGGAAATCCTATATTTCACTTCTATGTCATACATGAGCTTGGGTGGCCAGGGAACTCTGAAATTACTTGCTAAAATGGCCAAACAATCAACCACTGTATTCTCCTCTCTAGGAATGAATGAAATATTGAAAGCCAGGAAAAAGTTGTCTATTAAATCCCACACTTCATTCCTATAATATATCAACCTCAGATGCTTAGCTTGTTAATTATTTCTGATTTGTTCTACAACCAACTTGGCATCCCCAAACACACATATTTATTTGATTCCCATGTCTTTTGCAGCTCTCAAACCCAACACAAGAGCTTCGTACTCTGCCACATTATTGGTAGTTTCAAATTCTAACTTGTAGGACAGATGTATGGCTTCTTGAGTTGGTGAGATAAACACCATTCCAACACCTGCACCCTTCCTGGAAAAGGCTCCATCAAAGAACATTTTAGAGGGAGTGGACTACTTTTTGAGTTTTAGAGGGAGCTCGGGAACGTCGGTGAACTGCAATACACTGGAACCCAACTCTGTGTCAAGGGAAAATATAGGATGGTTAGTAGGGTAAGTTTCATCACTGATGATATAGGCCAATTGAGCTTCTCTATACAACCTTCTATTCCCCCCCCCTCCCCCCCCAAACACTAGAATAGTAGCATAGGTGAGGTCCATTTGCAAGGTTCCTCCAAGTATCTTTATCCAAGATATTCACAACATCATGCCAAACTTGGGGGGAACATCAACTACCACAATGTCCATGACCACACTCTTCATGGGCAACTGGAACAAAGTCACTACCAGATCTTTGATAACTCCTAGACATTGGACTTTCCTAGAATCAAAGGAATAGAGGTCATGGTAAGATTTTGTGATTTCTAGGCCCAGTTCTTCCATGACAGTTTTGGGCATGAGTTTGTGGGAAGCCCCTTGTTGACGGGCGAAACTGATCGTCCGTCAACTGGGAGAGTGGAACCGGTCCGGGGTTGTCTAAATAACCCAAGCCGTTTGGTATGGACCACCCTGACGAGTTTAACGGCTCCGTTGGCTGCTCTGAGGTCTCGTAAGGAAACCAAAGAGAAAGTGATTTAAGCTAAATGATCTAAACTAAGGAAACTAGAAACTAGTAAAAACTAACTAAACAAACTAACTAACTAAATAAA
>JASDQU010101387.1:98507-117364 GCA_032191745.1 Picea mariana
AATTATATAATGGAAATCCTAGTCTAAGCTGTACTACTATCATTTAACAGAGTTAAAGCTTCAGCTGATTTAATGTTTACACTACTGAAAAAAAATGCTAATGCTAATCTACGAAGATGTTGACCTTTGTTGGGTGGTGGGCCCTTTTCGCTTCAACAGGTCAGCTACTGAAGTCTACAGGAGGCTTGTCTTCAACCCACACATTACTCTCACTCAAATCTCAAAACATAACATCAAACTTTTATTAACAACTCAACTCATATTCAATCATAGACAATCAAGACATGGAGATAAATGACGTTCTTCTATTAGTCTTCACTCAAAATATGTTCTACAATATCATACGTTGTTCACATGTTGGTAATATTCTAACTCTCCTTCACTTCCACCATCCTTGCCACTGCTATTTAATAGTCTTAATTGTGAAACACAAGGAGGTGAAGTGATTTGCAAATCAATCAGTTGTTAAATTCAATCATTCAGTTACATCTTTAGCTTCGTCCTCATGACACAAAGTGCATGAGGATGAGGCAATCAACAAACTATTATTATCATAGCCTTGCTAAAGCAAATAGACATCCACCAATTGGCTTAGGCGAGATCTAGATCTTAACTTAGTGTATTAGGCTCTTCCATATTGGTACTGGATCATAACAGGTAGATGGTACTGGATCATGACAGTGCGCAAAAGATGGTACCGGATCATGACAGTGCGTGTCCATTGGTACCGGATCATGACAGTTCGTGGCCATTGGTACCGGATCCCAACAGATGAGATTTTAGTACCGGATGCATTTGGTACCGGATTCAGACAGTGGCAGTATTGGTGCACAGGTACCAGATAGCTGAGCTGGTAGAGGAACGCTGGATATCTAGAGGTCAAAGATTTATATATGACAAATTGAAGCATTAGTACATGAAATATTTAATTCCCTAACTCAATAAACCACAAAATGCATGAATTAACCATACTTTACCTTATGACCTTATTACTGGCTAATGGTAGCGTTCTTGTCATTCACCCAAGCTTTAGGTAGGCCAAAAAGGTATAGATGAAGAGTATAATAGGGTAATGGGGATGTCAATTTCGGGTCTCAACAATGATGTAAATGTTGAAAATTCGATAGCATGGATTGCTAATGTGGAGATCAAAACAAAGGCCCAACTAGTGAATGACTAGGCATGTATGATGTAAAATCCATATTTGGGTCATGTGTTAGGCTTGTCATGGTGACTTAAAGCTATGCAAAATATTAATGTTGGAATATAATATAATGGTCCAGGATGGTTGTGTAGAGCACTAGGAGGAGCTATGATTCCACTATAAAGGAAGAGGAAAGGGGGGCTATTGTAACGTCCCCAGCCATCACTCCACTTTCCGGGCAATGCTACTATGCGGAAACATTCTCATACTTATGTAGTATGAATTTAAATGAAGTTAAATGGCTTAACATAGTAAACTTATAATTACTGCTAACATACAAAATTAATGGAATCAATAGTAAATATCATCACAACGGAATACATGATAATATTGCAAGCATCACAGTCATGCATTTTAATTGAAATTAAACACGTGCATATACTTATCTTTGGAACTGTAGTAAATCCACCAACCATGTGCAAACCTTCCACGAACCTCCCAGCCTTAGACTACATTGCTCATCACGCTCAACAGTGGGTCACCCCCAAGCTGGGACTAAGCTCCACCCAAGGTAAGGGAATCCTAGACTAGGCTGAGGTTACAAGAAAAATGCACACAACAACCAGAAGGATTCTCCCTAGGAGCCTTCTTATGCCCACTACTCACGGACTCTCATTCCCCACATGCCTGTTCCACCAGGGAGTATACACCTTCACAATCACAGTCCATCGGTGCTTCACCTCCCTCTCTGGGCCTCGACAACAAAATGGATCAGGAAGTCTCATAGCTACGTAGCTGGTGTTGGGCTCTCTCTGGGAGAAAAACCACTTCCCAGCAGACTCCCTCACCCGGAGAGAGTTTCTCACAAGCTTGACAACCTGCCTCTTCTACCACGGGCCTGACAACCCGATTCTTCAACCAGTTTTCAACTCAATTCCCACAAGTTTAGAATAACAGCAGCAGCGACAAATTTTGGCTAACTCACGAGTGACAGCAACAACAGGGAGATGGGGTGTGGAAATAGGAAACAACAACAGGCCACTAAGACACAACACGGTTCGGGTAACTCCTATTTGTAGGATGTGTGACAAGAAATTCACGTAGAGGTCGAACACAGAATCGACGGTTCAGATAGAGGTGTAACAAATCCATAAGAAAACATCACAGGCTTCGGGTTTCAGAGCTGCGTGAGGCTTACATAACTCAGACGTAGAGATCGAACACATAACAACATGGTTCAGACAGACGGGCGCCAGAATGGAGGATGAACCCCCATCACGACTCAAGTCTTGGGTTAAATTGCATGTGCGTGGGCTGACACATGTTGCCCATGAGGCTGCATGTACTCCATCAACATGCATTCTCTTTGGCACACGTTCCCCCTTACAGGAACTTAGGATAAAGACATATATTTCACATAGTTTTTGGAATAATAATAAATTATTATTCCAAAGGACTTAAGCCCTTAGGCTCAACACTTATCCTCTCTTCCCAACCTTTCAACCCCTTTTCCCTTACCCACCTTGTGGAAGCTTAGTCCTCCATCACTCTTTCTTCATGGTCGGTCTGCACGCAACGATGTTTATATTTTTATTAATGTTCTGCATATTACATATACAAAAATAGGCCCCTGGCCATTAACACTTAGGCTCTCCAGCCTAATAAACATATAAGCCTACCAGCTTATTAATACTCGGCTCACCAGCCTACAATACATGATTTACAATTTATAAACATGACTACAAATCATAATATAATTGGGGCACTACCGGGGGATATTACAATCCCCTCCCCTTATTTTTGCACTGTCCTCAGTGCAACTCTTTACACAACATCAATAAGATTTTCAAAATTTTCAAAAAGGTGTGGGTATTCTACCCACATAGCATTCTCATGCTCCCATGTCGTGCATCCTCAGGACCGTACCAGGTCCACTGGACCTTTACAAGCCTTATGGATCGATTCCTAAGTTTTTTTCTTTTCCAATCCAATATGTGCACATGATGCACTTGCAGGACACCTTCTTGTTCCACCTGAATCACATTCCAATCAATTACATTATTAGCATCAAGTATATATTTCTTAACCAAAGAAACATGAAACACATTATGTACAGTCATGGATGCAGGTAATGCAAGCATATATGCAGCTGACCCAATCCTTTCTAGGATTTCAAATGGCCCACAAAATCTGGCTGCCAACTTGGTGCAGTTTCCCAGCTTCAGGGAACTTCTATTGCCTTTTACTTTCAGAAAAACATGATCACCCACTTTAAACTCTCTGTGGATTATGTTCTTATCAGCATAACCTTTCTGCCTGTCTTGGGAGGCCTTTAAATTCTACTTAATTTTTAGCATTTGTTCTTCCATTTCCTTGAGCAACTCTGGCCCAACTACTGCCCTGTCAGCTGGATTATCCTAGCTTAGTGGAGTATTGCAGTTTCTTCCATAAAGTGTTTCAAATGGGCTCATCTTCAACTATGCTTGATATCCATTGTTGTAGGCGAATTCTACCAAGTGTAGGTAGTCTTCCCATTTCAATGGTTTTTCCATCACATACATCCTCAGTATGTCTTCTATTACTCTATTCATCCTCTCTGTCTGTCCATCAGACTCAGGATGATAATTTGTACTAAAGTTTATCTTCGTTATGAATCCTTTAAACAACCTTTTCTAGAAATTTGAGGTAAATTTTGGGTCTCTATCAGACACAATTGTCTTAGGGATTCCGTGCAATCATGCTATTTCCTTCACAAAGATGTCGGCAACATCCGGTGCCTTGTGAGTAGTATTTAATGGAATGAAATGGGCAGCTTTCGAAAGCTTGTTCACCACCACCATAATTGAATCATGTTGCTTGCCTGTCCTGGGCAATCATGTGATGAATTCCATTGTCACCACTTATCACTTCCACTCAGGAATGGGTAAAGGTTGTAGCAACCCTGCTGGGTGCCTATGCTCCGCTTTAACCTTCTATCACTCCATACATCTGGCGATGTATCCAACAATCTCTTTATTCATACCTAGCCAAAAGTAATGGCTCTTGACTGCTGCCATGGTTTTCTGATATCCAGGGTGCCCTGCATAAGGCACACTATGCATTTCATGTAAAATTATACGTTTCAAGTCCTGGACATTAGGTACATAAATTCTGCTTTTTGTACAGAAGTGTTCCGTTAGTTTCCAATTTATAATTTTCCACTTTCGGTGGCATCTCACCTTGTTGTAGTTTTGCTACCAACTCCATGTACTACAAATCTGCATTTGCAGCCTCCAAAATTCTTCCCTTTATTTCAGTTCGATGCGTGCTAATGGTTGTAGCATGTAATTATTGTTCTCTCCTACTGAGTACATCAACCACTTTATTCTCCTTCCCTTTGATATGCTTGATATCAAAATCATACTCACACAAAAACTTCAGCCTCCTACTCTGCCTAGTGTTCAAGGTTGGCTAATCAAATAGATACTTCAGACTGTTACAGTCTGTTCTCAGTTCGAACCTCCTTCCCATGAGGTAATGCCTCCACTTCTTTAGAGTGTGTACTATGGCTGCCAACTCCAAATCATGAGTGGCATAGTTCCTTTCACACTCTTTCAAATTTATGGATTCATAAAAAATTACAAACCCATTCTGACTGAGGACTCCTCCTAGTCCTTCTTTGAATGCATCAGTGCATACCAAAAAATCTTCGTTTGGATATGCAATCCTCAAGATTGGAGCACTGTTTAAAAGTTGCTTCAATTTTTGAAATATTTTCTCACAATCCTCTGTCTACTGAAACTTCTTCTCCTTCCTTTGCAAGGAAGTGATAGGGTGAGCTATCCTCGAGAAACCTGCGATAAACCTTCGGTAATAACCAGCTAATCCCATGAAGGATCTAACTTTCTGTCACGTTCTTTGGCACTGACCATCCTATAATGGCCTCAATCTTCTCAGGATCTACAACTATCCCATCTTTCAAGATAATATGTCCCAAGTAATGGATCTGCTCCTGATAAAACAAGCATTTTCTCAACTCGACATATAGTTGGTGCTCTCTTAGCACCTGCAACACCATCCTCAGATGTTTCTCATGCTCTTCCTCCAACTTGGAATACACCAGAATGTCATCCAGGAAGACTATGACAAACTTGTCTATATAGTCTCTGAATACACCATTCATCAGACACATAAAAACAACAGGGGCATTCGACAACCCAAATGACACCACTGTGAACTCGTAATGACCATAACTTGTTCTAAAGGTGGTCTTTTTGATATCTTCATCCTTTATCCTTACCTGGTGATATCCCGACCTGAGGTCTATCTTTGAAAATATCTTTGCATCCTTCAATTGATCGAAGAGGTCATCAATCCTCGACAAAGGATACTTGTTCTTTATAGTTACTTTGTTCAATTGTCTGAAATCAATACACAATATCAGCGTCCCGTCCTTCTTCTTCACGAACAGGACTGAGGCTCCCCATGGTGACACACTTGGGTGTATGTACCCCTTTTTCAGAAGCTCTTCAAGTTGCAATTTCAATTCTTTCATCTCTAGCGTACTCATTCTGCAAGGAGCTTTTGACACTGGAGCTGCTCCAGGAATCAAGTTTACAAAGAAATCAATATCTCTCTTCGGGGGTAATCCTGGTACCTCCTGAAATATATCTTAAAACTCCTTTAGAACCACATGATCTCCAATACTTGACACCTTATCCTTAGGTGTTTCCTCCACAGGAGTTGCAAATAATTGACAGCCTTTTCTGTAACAGTTCTTCAACTGCATTGTTGAGATTTCTCTGATAGCAACAACTCTGGGAATTCCTTGGACTATTTTCCGGTTCCCTTCCTCATCCATTCAAGTGAATGCCTTGTTACGACAGTCCAAGATGGCATGGTGCTAGTCCAACCAATCCATCCCAATTAGATAGTCATAAGACCCTAAAGGTAGAACATTCAATTCATCCTTTGTGCTCAGTCCCTTCATATCCACTGGACAAGACTTAACTAACTCAGTGAATTTTCTCTTGGTTCCCGTAGCCAGCTGCACTAAACAAGACTTTTCATGTTTTCTTCTCGAAAAATGCAAAATTTCCACCACTCTAGGGTCTACATAACTATGGCTAGCCCCTGAATCAATTAAAATAGTAAATGGTTGGTTGTTGATCATACCTTCTACTTCAATCATGTGTGACTAAAATTCAACTTGCTTGTTGTCCAGGGTTGCATAGATCCTCGACATCTACTATCCATGTCCTCCACTGTTTCAACTTGCTGAACATTATGGACAACTCTCACTTTTCCATTTTTGTTGGGACAATCTCTGTACTTATGGTTTCCCTAACAGCCCCAACACTGGATGGGCATCTGTCTTGGCCTTTGTTCCCCTACTTCATCCATTCTCGGTTTTCTAAACGATGGCTATCCTTGAGGACTATTTATGAAAATGGGAGGTTTGTTTCCCTTCTGCCTCTGTTCTTTCTTGAACTTCCTCTGGTCATCCCAAGCCTTCTAAAAAGTGGGATTTCCTCTTTGTTGCTCATATAATCATTTCTCTCTTCTTATCGTTTCTTCCATAGTCTTAGGGTCATCATACTGGATCTTGTCATTAATGGAAGGTGACAATCCACTTAGATACCTCTGAATTTTGACAGCCTCATCTTTGATGAACGTGACATACTTCAACAATTCCAAAAATCTTCGTTCGTATTCATCAATGGTCATGTTGCCTAGCTTGAGTTCAAATAAATCCTTCATCTTTATGTCATAATATATCTTAGTCAAGTATTTCTTCTTAAACTACCTCTTGAATTCTTTCCAAGTGATATCGTTCTCTCTAATGTGTTGCACCTACAAGTTGATCCCACCACATGGATGCTTTTCCTTTCAGTTGATACATCTCAATCCTTCCTTCTGCATGAGAGGAATAATTCTGCAGTTGGAAGTATTTCCTCATACCAAACAACCATGTTTCGGCCTCTTCCTCCTTCTTATGTTCTCCATCAAACGTAGGAGGCTTAATATTGTTCATCTCTCCCTTCAGTTCATCTACTTCAGACCTCCTATTCTTTCTGATAGGAGATGGGGTTGAACTATTGTGTGCTTCCTTACCAAAATGCTTTGGGGAGCGACGATGATGTCTGATAACACTCCTTGATATTCTTTTCTTCTCAGGGGTCCTGTGACTCCCTGTTTTGCTTGAGTCACTCTCCTTGTCCAACTTATTTTCGATCCTATCCAGGATCCATATCAACTTCAACTTGAATTCTCCTTGTTGATCCCTGGCTTTCATGAGATTTTTGTTATCAGCTCAGCGAGCCTAGGCATCCTTCTGTAATCTTTCAATGATTTTCATCATGTGCCCTTCTTTATCCATCTCTTTTTTGTACCCATTGGAGTTCAATCCTTCAACTCCCAAGTGGACGTCCATCCCTTTTTCTTCATCCTCAGAATTGGAAGTAGTCTGTGCCTCCTCCATTCTTTGCACTCAGTGGAAATTCTAATCGGTTTTAGCACTCGCAAACTTATGCAATCACAACGTGCAGATAGACGGAATTTGTTAGGCCATCATTCCTTAACAATTCCCTCAGCATTCATAAACAATTTTAAAACGTTCACATTTCTAAACAAATCTAAAAACGTTTAGATTTCATGAATTTTATGAGCTCTGCTCGGCTCTGTAGGAAAATCAGGCCTTAGCCCTTTTCTCTCAGTTCCCCAACCCACGTGACCAGGGTTCATGACCAAGCGCTAGATCTTCAAGGTTCTCTAATCGAGACTTCGGAGTTTCAGGTTTCAGAGGCTCCTGTACTCGCTTCCCTCTCCAACTCCCGACTTCCAAACTTTCGACCTTTCTAGCCTCCGGACCCATAGTACAGCTATCACCAATCATGATGGTGACATGTGCTTCTCTTAAGAAGGTCCACGTTACTCTAGGCGATGCCATCTAACCCCACTCCTTCTACTTTTTCCTTCAGGACCCACTGGCACGTGGCATAGATCCCATGTGTCCTCGTCCATCCCAATGACGTTAGCCCAACTTACTAATTTTGCTCATCGGGATTTTACGATTTCGGGCTTCAGGAGTTTTTGCATCTGCACATCCTACTCCTCCCAACAGACGATCTCCCAAAATTACTATCTGTTCTTCTGCTTGATCCAACGGTCAAGATCTTTTTCCCAGATCTATGGTGTAGATCTTCTCGGGTTTTCAGGGTTTCGGGTTTCAGAAGTTTGCGCCTCACCACACCCTTCTTTTCTCGATAGTTGAACTCCCGAAAGGATTCCTGGATATCCTTCCGGCACCTTCTCCAGATCTAATGGTCATAAATTTCTCTCCTTCCGAACAAATCCTACAGTTCCCACACTCCGAGTGTTTAGCGCTCTCTCTCCATGGTCAAATACCACACCAGTTACTATTTTATTCTACTGCTACCCCTCTTGAGCTTTGTAACACGGCCAAGTAACTCCTTGGTGCTCAGGAATTCTCTAAGGTTCGAAATGGGTTCCTCCAACACAATTTCCACTCGATACCTTGGGTCCAAAGACCACTTATCCGACCCATCCAGGCTCAACGTTGAAACCTTGGGCTCTGATACCATATTGTAATGTCCCCAACCATCACTCCACTTGTCGAGCAACGCTACTACATGGAAACATTTTCATACTTATGTAGTATGCATTTAAATGAAGTTAAATGGATTAATAGAGTAAATTTATAATTACTATACATAACTAATGGAATCAACAGTAAATATCATTGCAACGGAATACATGATAATATTGCAAGCATCACAATCATGCATTTTAATTGCAATTAAACACATGCATATACTTATCATTGGAACTGTAGTAACTCCACCAACCATGTGCAAACCTTCCACGAACCTCCCAGCTTTAGACCACGCTGCTCATCATGCTTAGCAGTGGGTCACCCCCGAGCTGGGACTAAGATCCACCCAAGGTAAGGGAATCCTAGACTAGGCGGAGGTTACAGGAAAATTGCACAGAGCAACTGGAAGGATTCTCTCCAGGAGCCTTCTTACGTCCACTTCTCACAGACTCTCATTCCCCACAGGCCTGTTCCACCCGGGAGTATACACCTTCACAAGCACAGTCCATCGGTGATTCACCTCCCTCTCTGGGCCTCGACAATAGGTCAGATCAGGAAGTCTCAGAGCTCCGTAGCTGGTGCTGGGCTCTCTCTGGGAGAAAAACCACTTCCCAACAGACTCCCTCACTTGGAGAGAGTTTCTCACAGGCTTGACAACTTTCCTCTTCTACCACAGGCATGACAACTCATTTCTTCAACCAGTTTTCAACTCAATTCCTGCAAGTTCAGAATAACAGAAAAAACAACAACTTTTGACTAACTCACGGGTAAAAACAACAAAAGACAAACGGGGTGTGGAAATAGGAAACGACAACAAGCCACTAAGACACATCACGGTTTGGGTAACTCTTGTTTGCAGGATGCGTGACAAGCAATTCAAACAAAGGTCGAACACAGACTCGACGGTTCAGACAAAGGTGTAATGGCTTCACAAGAAAACATCATAGGCTTCGGGTTTTAGAGTTGCGTGAGGCTTGCAGAACTAAGATGCAGAGATCGAACACATAGTAACACAGTTCAAATAGATGGGTTCCAGAATGGAGGACAAGCTCCCATCATGGCTCAAGTCGCCCATGAGGTTGCATGCACTCCATCAACATGCGTTCCCTTTGGCACACATCCCCCCTTCCAGGAGCTTAGGATAAAAACATACATTTGACATAGTTTTTGGAATAATAATAAATTATTATTCCCAAGGACTTAAGCCCCTAGGCTCAACACTTAGCCTCTCTTCCAAACCTTTCAACCCATTTTCCCTTACCCACCTTGTGGAAGCTTAGTCCCCCATCACTCTTTCTTTGTGGTCGGTCTGCACACATCGATGTTTATATTTTTATTAATGTTCTGCATATTACATATACAAAAACATGCCCCTGGCCTTTAACACTTAGGCTCTCCTGCCTAATAAACATATAAGCCTACTAGCTTATTAGTACTCAGCTCACCAGCCTACAATACATGATTTACAATTCATAAACATGATTACAATTCATAATATAACTGGGGCACTACTGGGGGATATTACATCTATGGGAAAGTTAATCCTTGATTTCCAAGCATCAATCTTAGAACTCATTTATTTTTCCACCATGTGCCTTAAATAAACCATCTACCTCGTTTGACTTATTAAAACAAATCATTAGATGCATGTAAGAGGTTGATGAGAAAGTATTATCACATATTTATGGAAGCATGGGTTGATTACACTCATTATGGGGATTGTAAGAGTCCTACATTCAATATTTAGAAGTAATATCAACCATCATTTCACCAATCCTCTCACTCCATGGACTCTAGCATTCATTCTAGAATTCTCACATTCATGTTCATTCTCCATGTTGTTCATGATGTGTTCAACATTTCTATCCATGGAAATATATGGAATTTGACTACAATGAGTATTGTAAGAAGAAATCGCAAAGCTTAGACAAAAGAGTGATGGTTGTAGGTGAGCATAGAAGCTTGAAAAGTTAGGAAACCTTCACCCATTGTACATTTGTTTCTCTTTGAATGCTCGAGAAGCCAAGTATTGATATTGCAAGATAATATTAGAAAACATTCAATAAATTGGACTCTTTTTTCACACACTAAAGATCATTATAAGGGAAGGGTACTCTGGGGGACCATTGGCCAGAGAAAAGGTACGCCTTCCTTATGTTGTGTGGGGCAATGGAAGAGATACCATTGTTTGTTAATGGATGATTGAGATGATTGTAATTCTCTATGGTGAGAATATTGGATAAGTATGAGAGAAAATGGGTTAGGTTGAGAAAGAGAGGAGTTTGTAGCTTGTTCGTTTTCCCTAAAGGCCTCATAGACTAGCTTGGGGTGCCATCTTGATCTGGATTATTTTCGGCACGAAATGAGAGCGGAGATATAACACAAAAATATACAGAGATATTGCAAGAGATCCAATAATATAATAGATATATATCAGATATATAACAAGAGGAACAAGTATACAATAATACACAATTTATATTAATGAGCAAAATGTAGAAAACTGTAGAAATACAGAGTGAAAGACTCGCTAGAATGGTGACAACTTATCTTTGAGAAGAGATGTGAAGGCTACTCACATCCGTAAGAAGATGATTGTTACAATGAGGATCCAAGGCCTTTTTAACATAAATAAAATCCAAAACCCTAACCATGAAAAATGAAAAGGCAACAATTTTGTGGATCCCATTTTGGGTAGTTTGGTGTATCAACTTCCCGGGGGTGTAACTTTGGCATACGATCTTCATTTGGGGAGCATGATAGCTCGTTGGAAAGGTATCAACAGGGAGATTAATTTTGGAGGCTCTATTAGAGACTTTATCTATATTTGAGGTTCCATATCTCAAAAAAAATGTCATTTAGGCCCTCAAAATGGCCCCAGAAGTTTAGGAACCAAAAAATTGCTAAAAATAGTAAGTTGCCAGAAGACTATTTTGAGCTAGTTGGACTAGGTGGATCAATCCTCCCTCCTTAGGAAGAAATGGTCTCCATTGCGTTGAGTTCCTAGAGGAGAAAAGTGTTTGCTGAATTTCTTTTCTTACTGGAGAAGTTGCGCTACTTAGCTTGTTGAAGGATGTCACGAATCTATGGCTAGAAGGATTTGACCTCTTTAACCAGTCTGGCTACACGAGATGACTATGTGTAGAAGGAATCCTTGCGCTTTTATTCAATATTGTCGACCTTCTTTGGTTGGACTGATCCAGGTGGATATCAGTGGCCACCCTCCCAGTCCACGGGCTTGAAAAACAATTTTCCATCTTGGTATTTTTTCGATAGTGTTTTGGGTTCCAAACTTTTGATGCCATTTTGAGGCCCTAAACGATGCTTTTTTGGGGGATTTGGGACCCAAGTGACTGTTGAAGGCACTAACCTAGGCCAGTAAAAAATCATTTAGTCAAAAATCGTTCTTCTTGGTTAGACCTTTCCAACGGTGTATCAAGTGCCCCAAACGAAGATCGTATGCAAAAGTTACACCATCGGGAAGTTGACGTATCAAATACCCCCATCGAGGCCTGCAAAAATTTTGGCTTTTCATCTTCCGGGGTTAGGGTTTTGGATTTTAATTATGTTAAAAAGGCCTTTGGAGCCTCCTTGTAACAATCATCTTCTGGCGAATGCGAGTATCCATCACATCTCTTCTCAGAGATAAGCTACCACCATTCTAGCGAGTCTTTCACTCTATATTTTTACAGTTCTGTACATTTCTCACATTAATAGAAATCGTGTATTAATGTATCCCTGTGTTTATGGTTGCATATCCGATACACTTCTTTTATATCATTGGATATCTGAGACATCTCTGTACATTTCTTTATTATATCTCCGCTCTCATTTCATTCTAAAAAATAATCCGGATCAATGGTATCAGAGCAGGCTGCTCTTGATTGTTTTTCAGTGCATGTCCCCGATGAGGTTCAAGTATAGAAAGTTGGGTCTTGAGCTTGTCTCTATGAGGAAAATCTCTCTTGCACACCCAAGAAACCCTCCATGGTGGAAAAAAAGAAAAATGATGGAGCAAAAGATTCTATTAAAATGTTGCTTGAGCAAGCTCTCACGCGACAAAGGGATGAAATGATGGAGAATTGTTCCCACATCCTTCAACGCCTGTCGATAACAATAGGCGCGTCTTCATCAAACGACCACTTTGGAAGCACCTTGTCTTTCAAGGTACAAGTTAATTTTGATATTCCCATATTTGAAGGACATATAGATGCAGATGCCCTAGAAAAATGGTTAAATCTGCTAGAAGGTTATTTCTCTATTTATAATTTCTCCGATAGGGAAAAGATCACTTTCACACTCCTTAAGGCTCTCCCCCATGTCAAACATTGGTGGGAAACTTACTGGGAGAAAAGTTCCACAGAGGAGTCTGGAATATATGGGGTCGATCCCACTTGGGATTTTTTTGTGGATGGGGTAAAGGAACAATATTACCATGTTGGAAACTATGAGGACCAATACATAAGATGGACCACACTGAGGAAAGAGAGGGGACAGGCAGTGTCAGAGTTCACCAATACCTTCCATACCTTGCACACCAAGCTGGGTATCAAAGAATCCGAGCGACATTTGGTTCTGAAATACTGCAAGGCTCTACACAAATACATCCAAACTGAAATGAATTTTCTGGATATCTCATCACTCGGTGTTGTATATTGATATGATGTTAAAATCGAGCAGAAATTTAGGCACCAGAACAAACGAGAGTTCGTATCTACAAATCCGCAACAACCAAAGTATGATAAAGACGGACCTAACAAACAACTTCCTGAAAACCAATCTAAGCCATAGAAAAAGAAGGGTCATGGAAAGACGAAGAAGGACACTAGAAAATGGTGCGATTTCCACAAAATCCCCTGGCACAACACCGATGAATGTCGCTCAAAACAGTAATTTGTGGCCGATATCAAAGAGAAAGAGTCAAACCCTGATTCAGAACCTGATTCAGAAAATATTGATAGAAGATAGATCATCGACACAGATCCCACTACTATTGTCGTGACTGCAACAATTCAACCAGAAGAACCAACAGATCTTGAATAGGGGGAGTGCATTTTTCATTCACAGATGTGGGTGAAGGGGACCCCGTTGCATTTTATTGTTGATAGCAGAAGCCATAAGAACCTGATCTCAACAAAGGTCGTCAAACAGTTGGGATTGTCGACAACACCACACCCACAACCNAAAATCCCAGAGGTAATTTCGATTACTGTCCCACCTAAACAGTGTCGCAAGTTAGTATCTCATACTACAAAATTCATCTTCTTCACAATCTATTCTAAAAGTGAATAGAAGGATACTGCAACCACTACAACCTCGACCCAAGCACCTTCTATCCAAAAAAAGCAGGTCGACAAGGTTACAACAAAGCGCAAGGATTCCTTCTCCACACAGTCATCTCATGTAACCAAATTGGTTAAAAAGGTCCAACTTTTATAGCCATAGGTTCGTGACAACCTTCAACAAGCTAAGCAACACGACGTCTCTAGCAAGGCAAGCAGCTCACCAAGATTTAGATTCATCAAACGCTTCCCTCTCTCCCATGGGAACTCAACACAATGGAGACCATTTATTCCTAAGGAGGGAGGATTGATCTAGGTGATTATCAGTGGAACCCACCTATTCCACGGGCTCGAAAAATGGTTTTCCATCTTGGAAGTTTTTCGATAGTTTTTCGGGTTCCAAACTTCTGGGGCTGTTTTGAGTAACTAAACAACGTTTTTTTGGGGATTTGGGGCCCAAGTGACTGTCAAAGGCACTAAATTGGGCCAGTATAAAATCTTTCTTCTCAGTTAGACCTTTCCAATGGTGTATCAAGCACCCCAAACGAAGATCATATGCAAAAGTTATGCCCCAAGGAAGTTGACGTATCAACTACCCCCAATGGGGCCCACAAACCTTTTGGCTTTTCATCTTCCGAGATTAGGGTTTTGGATTTTACTTATGTTAAAAATGCCTTTGGAACCTCATTGTAACAATCATCTTCTGGGTAATGTGAGTAGTCGTCACATCTCTTCTCAGAGATAAGCTGCCACCATTTTAGCAAGTCTTTCACTCTGTATTTTTACAGTTCTGTACATTTCACACATTAATAGAAATTGTGTATTATTGTATCTCTGTGTTTATGGTTGCATCTCTGTTTTTATGGTTGCATCTCTGATTAATTTATGTTATATAATTGGATATCCAAGATATCTCTGTACATTTATTTATTATATCTCCGCTCTCATTTTGTTCTAAAAAATAATCTGGATCATGGACAAAAGGTGCTTGGAATGAGGTTACACGATTGCAATGTTCTGTTGTTCACCTTTTGAATAGACTGTAAAGAAGATGAATTTTGTAGTATGAGATACTACCTTGTGGCATTGTTTAGGTGGGATAGTAGTTGGAACTACCTCTGATATCCTATAGAGATGATCCCCCAGAGTAATAATGACACTACGGGGTCGAGACTTGTAGATAGCATGGTGCTTCCACATATATGGTTGACCCAAGAGAAAATCATAGACATCTAGTGGGGAAACATCACATAATATCTCATCCTTGAAGGGATAGATTTTGTATGACAATAGACATTGTTGGCTGACACAGAGATCGGGTCCTTGGAAAAGCCACCCGATGTTGTATGATTGCGAGTGTGGTGTTGCGACAACCCCAACTGTTTGAAAACCTCTACTAATATGAGGTTTTTATGGCTTATGCTATCAATAATGAAATGCAATGGGGTCCCCTTCACCCACATCTGTGAATGAAAAATGTGCTCTCCCTCTTCAGGATCTGCTAGTTCTTCTGGTTGAATTGTTGTGGTCACAACAGTAGTAGTGGGGTCTGCGTTGATGATCTGTCTTTTCCCATTATTTTTTGAATCAGATTTTGAATCAGGATTCAAATCCTTGTCTTTGATCTCGGCCACCAATGACTGTTTTGAGTGACATTCATCAGTGTTGTTCCATGGGATTTTTTGGAAATCGCACCACTTTCCAGTATCATTCTTTGTCTTTCCTTTACCCTTCTTTTCATGTGGCTTGGACTAGTTTTCGGGACATTGTTTGTTAGGGCCATCTTTATCATACTTTGGTTTTTGCAGATTTTCAGACCTGAACTCCCGTTTGTTTTGGTTCCTAAATTTCTTCTCGATCTTGACAACATATCGATAAGCAACTCCTAGTGATGAGATGTCCAGAAATTCCAATTCAGTTTGGATGTACCTGTGTAGAGCCCCATGGTATTTCAGAACCAAATGCCGCTCAAAATATTTGATACCCATCTTGGTGCGCAAGGTATGGAAGGTATTGGTGAACTTTGACACTTCTTGGCCTCTCTCTTGACGTAGCGTGGTCCATCTCATGTACTAGTCTACATTGTTGCCAATAAGGTAATATTGTTCCTTGACCACATCCAAAACAAAAACCCAAGTGGGCTCGACCCCATATATTCCAAACTCCTCTGTGGAAATTTTCTCCCAGTGAGTTTCCCACCATTTTTTTACATGGGGGAGAGCCTTAAGGAATGCAAAGGTGATAATTTCCCTACCGGAAAAATTGTGAACAAAAGAAATAACCTTCTAGCAGATTTAACCATTTTTCTATGGCATCCGCATCTATTTGACCTTCAAATATGGGAATGTCAAAATTAAATTGTACCTTGAAAGGAGAGGTTCCTCCAAAGTGGTCACTTGATGAAGATGCGCCTATATCTATTGGTAGGCATTGAAGGATGTGGGAAAAAATCTCCATCATTTCAGCCCTCTATCGCGTGAGAGTTTGCTCAAGCAACAAATTGATAGTATCTTTTGCTCCGTCATTTTTCTTTTCTTCCACCATGGAGGGTTTCTTGGGCATGCGAGAGTGATTGTCCTCAAGAGAGACAAGCTCGAGACCTAGCTTTCTATACCCGGACCTCGTCGGGGACATGCTTTGAAAAATGATAAAGAGCAGCCTCCTCTAATACCACTGATCCAGATTATTTTTGGCATGAAATGAGAGAGGAGATATAACACATAAATATACAGAGATATTACAAGAGCTCCAATAATATAACATAGATATATCAGATATATAACAAGAGGCGCATATATACAATAATACACAATTTATATTAATGAGCGAAATGCACAAAAATGTAGAAATACAGAGTGAAAGACTCGCAAGAATGGTGGTAGCTTATCTCTAAGAAGAGATGTGATGGATACTCACATTTGCAAGAATATTATTGTTACAATGAGGCTCCAAGGCCTTTTTAACATAAAGAAAATCCAAAACCCTAACCCTAGAAGATGAAAAGCAAACATTTTTGTGGACCTCGTTTTGGGTAGTTTGGTGTATCAACTTCCTGGTGGTGTAACTTTTCCATACGATCTTTATTTGGGGCACACGATAGCTCGTCAGAAAGATATTGGCTATCATTGAGGTGCTCGATCTCAAAAAAACTTCATTTAGGCCCTCAAAATGGCCCGAGAAGTTTAGGAACTGAAAAATTGCTAAAACAAGTAAGTTGCCAGAACACTGTTTTGAGACAGTTGGAATAGGTGGGTGGCCACCGATATACACCTTGATCATATCTATAGTATATGCCTATAGTTGGGTGGAAAATCACCCTTATGCAACTAGCTTCTTGGACCTCCTTCAATTAAAATATAAGCTCCTTATCGTTGTCTATGTATATGCAAAATTTATATGTATATTATGTTATGAAAATCATTGTATTATGCATGGTGTGTGTGATTATGTTGTTCTTTCCATTGCATTTTATTTTCCAGACTTACACATGCATTTCATTCAATTTTGTCCCTTCCTAAGAGGCTTAATTAGCTATTGTTATGGAGAAATTGCCTCTTAGGGTTGAAATTGGAAGCCTATGTCATGTGGTTAGGATTATCATATAGGGATATTACATACTTATCCTTTATAACCACAACAAGTATTATAAAATTGATTTATTATAGTTATATTTCACTTGGCCAAACATTAGCACTAGCATTGAACAAGTAATGAAGCACCTTGATAGAGTTATGATGTCAAAGAAAAATATATTGTTTTTTAATTGTTGTGCAAATAGGCAGTGAAAGTCTTGGGGGAGGTTACTCTTTCTGACCACCAACCCATTGTTTTCTCTATTTCTTGGGGAGTGACCAAAATGAGATTTAATGAGTCTCATTACTTGCTCAATGTTTCCCCCATATTCAACACCCAACTTGTGTCCAAGCCATTTTACAAATTTGGAACTTGTTTCCCAAGCCATGAGGGAGGGGGCTATGACAACTGGATTGAATGGTGGAATCATGCCATCGATGATTCACAACATTCTTATGAGGATTTGGTCACAAAATAGTAGTCATGTGGCACTCATCCATAAATTTTCCGTGAAAGAGTTTGATGAGGTCTCATTGTTATTTCAAGTTACTCCCTATGATGAAGCTCTTCGATCATGAATTGCCAAATTAAGGAAATTTTTGAAGAATAGCGATTTTTGTTAGGCCCAATATGTCCAAATTTGATCTCGAACCACTCGACTAAAACTAGGGTTTGGTAAATGAAAACCTTCTTCAAAATGCTTGCTATCAAGGAAGTGTCTGAGAAGATTAACACCATGACGATAAAGTTGTGAATGATAACCAACTAGGATGGAATTGAATGTGAATTATTTTAGCACTAGTATTGTATTTCAATTCCAAGTTGTCACTAATGTTTGGCCATGCATACATGTATTAATTTTTTTCCCCAAAAGTTTTATCCCAAACAAGAAGTAATTGTAATTAGTATTTGACCTTGCCAGAGTTTACAGAAGCACTAATGATAAATTTACAAGGATGGATAGTTTCATGTGTAAGTATTTTAAAGCCACATGGGATTGTGTTAGGCTTGACCTACTCAGGGTTTGCAAATACATTATCTAGAAAAATTCCCTTGGGCCTCTTATTAACAAAGGTTTCCTCAAAATCCTCCCCAAACTAGGGGACATGGAGTTGATTACAAACTAATGGGCAATTATTTTTCTCCATTTTTCTTATAATATTTTGGCCAAGGCCCTAACCTTGTGGCTTTGTTACCTCTTACCTTAGGCCATTTAGGTAGAGGGAATTGGTTTCATTCAAGCCTAGTTTATCCTTGATAATGT
>JASDQU010101387.1:162400-184985 GCA_032191745.1 Picea mariana
GCACTTGAAAAGCGCCTTCTTGCTCCACCTGAATCACATTCCAATCAATAACATGATTAGCATCAGGTATATATTTCTTTAGCAATGATACATGGAAGACATTATGAACAGACATAGATGCAGGCAATGCAATCATATAAGCAACTGGACCAATCCTCTCTAGGATTTCAAATGGTCCACAAAATCTGGCTGCTAACTTGGTGCAGCTTCCCAGCTTCAGGGAACTCCTGTTAGCTTTCACTTTCAGGAAAACATGATCACCCACTTTGAATTCTTTGTGGATTATGTTTTTATCAGCATAACTTTTCTGTTTGTCTTGGGCAGCTTTCAAATTCTGCCTAATTTTTAACATTTGGTCCTCCATCTCTTTGAGAAACTCTGGCTCGACTACTGTTTTATCAGCTGGGTTATCCTGGCTTACTGGAATATTGCACCTTCTGCCGTAAAGTGCTTCAAATGGGCTCATCTTCACTGATGCCTGATACCAATTATTGTAAGCGAATTCTACCAAGTGTAGATAGTCTTCCCATTTCGATGGTTTGTCCATCACATACATTCTCAACATATCTTCTATCACCCTGCTCACTCTTTATGTCTGTCCATCAGACTCGGGATGATAGGTTGTACTAAAGTTCATATTCATTCTGAATCCTTTGAACAATCCTTTCTAGAAATTCGAGGTGAATTTCGGGTCTCTATCAGACACAATCGTTTTAGGAATTTCGTGCAATCGTGCAACTTCCTTCATGAAAATATCAGCGACATTTGTTGCCTTGTGAGTAGTTTTTAGTGGAATAAAATGGGCATCTTTTGTAATCTTGTCCACCACCACCATAATCAAATCATGCATCTTGTCTGTTCTAGGCAATCCCATAATAAAATCCATTTTCACCACTTCCCACTTCCATTCAGGAATGGGCAAAGGTTGCAGCAATCCTGTTGGGTGCCTATGTTCTGCTTTAACTTTCTGGCATTCCATACATCTTGCGATGTATCCTGCTATCTCTCTCTTCATACCTGGCCAAAAGTATTGGCTCTTGACCATTGCTATGGCTTTTCAATATCTAGGGTGCCCTGCATAAGGAACATTATGCATCTCATGCAAAATTATACGTTTCAAGTACTGGACTTTTGGTACGAAAAATTTGTTCTTGTGCAGCAATATTCCATCTACTCCCAACTTATAAATATCCATCTTCCGAAGTATCTTACCCTATTGTAGCATTGCTACCAATTCTCTGTACTGCAGATCTATATTTGCAGCCTCCATAATTTTTCTTTTAACATTAGTCTGATACATGATGATGGTTGTAACAGTAGTTCATGCACCCTCTTGCTGAGTGCATCAGCCACTTTATTTTCTTTCCCTTTGATATGTTTTATATCAAAGTTATATTCACTTAGAAATTCTAACCATCTATTTTTCCTAGCATTTAGATTTGGCTGATCAAATAAATATTGCAGGACATTGTGGTCTATTCTTAGCTCAAACCTCTTTCCCATGAGGTAGTGTCTCCATTTCCTCGGGGCATGTACTATGGTTGCCAACTCCAAATCATGAGTGGCATAGTTTCTTTCATGCTCTTTCAACTTCCTTGATTCATAACATATCACGAATCCATTTTGACTGAGGACTCCACCCAGTCCTTCATTACATGCATCTGTGCATACAATGAAATCTTCATTTGGGTCTGCAATCCTTAGTATTAGAGCACTTGTCAATAATTGTTTCAAATGTTGGAAACTCCTTTCATAGTCTGACGTCCTCTGAAACTTCATACCATTTATTTGCAAGGAAGTGATTGGGTGTGCTATCTTTGAGAATCCTCCAATGAATCTTCTGTAGTAACCTGCAAGGCCAATGAAAAATCTGACCTCTGTCACATTCTTTGGTGCTGACCATTATCTAATGGCTTCTACCTTCTCAGGGTCCACTGCTATCCCATCTTTTGAGATGATATGCACCAAATAATAAATTTGTTTCTGATAAAATGAGCACTTGTTCAATTTGGCATACAACTGATGTTACCTTAATACTTGCAACACCATCCTCAAATGATGTTCATGCTCTTCCTCTGACTTGGAATATATAAGAATGTCATCCAAAAAGACAATGACAAACTTGTCCAAATACTCTCGGAAAACACCATTCATTAAGCACATGAAAACAGCTAGTGCATTTGACAACCCAAATGGTACCACTGTGAACTCATAATGACCATACATTGCCCTGAAGGCAGTCTTGCTAATATTTTCTTCTTTAATTCTTACCTGATGGTATCCTGATCTGAGATCTCTCTTTGAAAATATCATTGCATCCTTCAATTGATCAAAGAGGTCATCAATCCTTGGTAGAGGATACTTGTTCTTAATAGTCACTTTATTCAACTGTCTAAAGTCAATGCACAATCTTAACATTCCATCTTTATTTTTCACAAACAAGACTGGGGAAACCCAAGGTGATACACTTGGGCGTACATACCCCTTTTTCAGCAGTTCTTCAAGATGCATTTGCAACTCCTTCAATTCTGGTGTACTCATTCTGTAAGGAGTCTTTGATATTAGCGTTGCTCCAGGCATCAAATCTATAGAGAAATCAATGCCTCTCCTTGGGGGTAGTCCTGGTACTTCCTTGAATACATCTTCAAACTCTTTCAGGACTGCATAATCCTCCAAATTTGGCACTTTGTCTTTAGGTGTATCCTCCATATGAGATGAAAAAATTGACATCCTTTTCTATAACATTTCTTCAGTTGCAATGCTGAAATTTCTCTAACGGTTATTGCCCTGGGAATTCCCTGCACTCTCCTTTGGTTCCCTTCTTTATCCAAGCAAGTGAATGCTTTGTTATGACAATCCAATAGATCATGATGTGGGTCCAACCAATCCATCCCAATTAAATAGTCATAGGAACCTAAAGGTAAGATGTTCAAATCTGCCCTGGTATTCAGTCCATTCATGTCTATGAGGCAGGACTTAACCATCTCATTAACTTTTCTTCTGGCTCCTGTAGCCAGTTGCACCAACCAGGATTTCCCATGCTTTCTTCTTGGCAATTGAAAACTTTCCACCATATTAGGGTCTATATAACTATGGCTAGATCCCGAATCAATTAAAATAGCAAGGGTTTGGTTGTTGATCATACCTTCCACTTCAATCATGTGGGACTGATACTCTGTTTGCTTGTTGTCCAGGGTTGCATAAATCCTTGGCACATTTATGCCCATGTCCTCTACTATCTCAGCTCGTTGTACATTGTGAACAGACCTACCTTTTTCTCCTCTGTGAGGACAATCTCTAAACCTATGGTCTCCTTTACAACCCCAAAATTGCATAGGTAGTTGTCTTGGCCCTTGACTCCCTGTGTCAATCACTCTGGTTTCCTTATGTGTTTTCTGCCATTGTGAGTTATTTTTGAAGAATGGTGGCTTAGCTCCCTTCTTCCTCTGATCCATCTTGAATTTCTTATTGTCTTCCCAAGTTTTTTGGAAAGTTGGCCTTGCTTTCAGCTGGTCATATAAGCATTTAGCTCTCCTTATGGTATCTTCTAATGTCTTGGGATCATCATACTGTATTTTTTCACTGATGAACAATGGAAATCCACTTAAATACTATTGAATCTTGATTGTCTCGTCCTTAATGAAAGAGACATACCTCAACAGTTCCAGAAACCTTCTCTCATATTCATCTATGGTCGTACTTCCAAGCTTGAGTTCAAAGAACTCTTTCATTTTTTTGTCATAGTATCTCTTGGTCAAGTACTTCTTCTCAAAATACTTCTTGAATTCTCTCCAAGTAACACTTTTCTCTACAATGTGTTGTACCTTCACAATTTGATCCCACCACATGGAGGCCTTTCCTTCGAGTTGATAGATAGCGATTCTACCTTCAGCATGAGAAGAATAATTATGCAATTGAAAATACTTCCTCATGCCTAGCAACCATGTTTCGGCATCTTCATCTTTCTTATGCTCACCATCAAATGTAGGAGGTTTGATTTTGTTCATTTCTCCTCGTAGCTCATCCACCCCAGATATCTTATACCTTATGACAGGGGATAGACTTGAGTTGTTGTCTGCTCTCTTATGGGAATGCATATGGGGATGATGGTGATGTCTACTAGCACTTTTTACTTTTCCCTTCTCCTTTGAAGATTTGTGACTCTCAGATCTACTTGAGTCACTCTCCTTAACCAATTTCTTTTCTATTCTGTTCAAACCTTCCAATAGCTTCATGTTGAAGTCATCTTGTTGCTCTTTGGCTTTCATAAGCCTTTAATTATCATCTTTATGGCTTTGGACATCCTTATGCAAATTCTTAATGGTCTCAGCCATATTCATATCTTCATTCCTTTCTTCTCCATGTCTGTTGGAGTTCGTTCCTTCCATGCCCAAATGGACATCCATCCCTCAGCTCTTCTCTAGATGACTGTAATTACCCTGTGCCTCTTCCATTCCTACGGAATTTGCACTGGTCTGACCTGACCAAGTTGTTATTAATTTTGCAAAATGTGCAGCCATCGAAACTAATCAGACTAACAATTTAGCAATTGATGAGAATATGCACCATTTCGATTCAACATACACATCAACATTATCACTCCTGGTTTCCTGGTGTTATCACCACAACAATTCTAGATAAGACCCAAGTCTCGAGAACACTGACATGCAGTGCCTTCCGAGATAAACTTGCGCAAGAAGGTGGTTTTGTCGAAACCACTTTTGCCAAGACGCGTATCATGTGTCTCAACATGTCAAATCCACCACTCGTGGAGCGGGCGACGGCTAGTCAGATCACCCTGCTTCATTCGTTCGGTACTTCGCAGCCATGTGACGTCAGCTGAACGTCGCCATGTAACGAACTCAAAATCTAATCATTCGAAATGGATTGGCCGAGCATGGCAACCCAACTCTCTTTGTACGTAATCTATCTACGCTTCATAAATGGAGTTCTATACTTACCACTCCTCTAGTATGAAGATATATGTGTATCCATAACCGAAGTAATCTTCAATATGCTCGACTTCCTTCTCTCTGTAAAGACACATTTCGGTATCCCCAACCTAAGATACATGGACAAAGCTAAGTCGAGTGAGACTAGTTATTCGAGCAACATGCTAGGCTTTACTGTGAATAAGGAGGAAAGGGTCCTTGCACACATTCTAGCAACTAAGTTCCACATAGAGCCGATTATAGACTCACGATTGGAAGTTAGGTTGAATCCCACTATAAAGGATTTAGTCATCAACAGGCCAGTCACTAAGAATAAAAGGAGTAAGCGGCATAAGAAGGAGGAATCTACGGTTGAAGCGGCCGAAAGTGTTGGAGAAAATCAACCGGTCTGGTTAGACTCTTCTTTAAAGGCGTAGATCGCTAACCTGAAGTAAGTATTCAACTAAGATAAGCATATCTCAGCGAATTTTGAACAGCCGGTAGCGGAGGTAAAGAGTACAAGATATGATAGGCCTGTTCTTCAATGACCCTTTTTACAACAGGCTAACTGTTGTCATCACCCTTTTGTAATTTTGTGATTAATATGATTATATAAATATAGAAACGGATTTTAGACTGTTTTATTACAATTTCTATCTGGTGATGTTATGACTCTTGTTTTCTTTTATAATAATTTTTTCTTGTAATCTTATATTTTATTTTCATCTGTCTAAATCGGAAGAAGTTAAAATTTGGAATTATTTTTAATTAATACTTCAATGTGGTTATGTGTTTCTTTTTCTTTTATTATTATGCAATTTAAACTTAGACTCATCGCCTTCCAAGCGACTTCACGCGTATTAACTTGACCTGTTCATTTATATTATCGTGCATAGCAATATTACAAGGTAAAACACTTCTCCACGCACCTAAATCTATTGTGCATTTCTTCTCTGTCGTACCAACTACTTACGCGCACTACTCTAGCGCTGTGCGCCAATATCCACAACGCACAGTTTCGATACTGTGCACAGATATTCCACATGCATTTTCTTCCTATGCATGCACCATGTCAAGTTTAACATATTCCTTAGCGCTCAAATATCTGTGCACACTACCGGATACACCGTCGCGAAACAACTTATACTCACACTTATGCGCATACCAACAAAACTCCTTTGTGTTAAGAAATACTTGTGCACCCCATGTGCACCTTAATATCTGTGTGCTTACCGCGCAAGGCTAATTTCATCACGTGCATCTACACATAATAATCTTCCACGCGGCACCATAATTTACCGCGCACACTGGCACGCCAACGTTTTCCCGGGCGGTGCCAAATTTACCACGCATGCCAATACGCCAACATTTTCCAATGACACTCTATGACTCTAATTCTGGTCACCTCGAAGTTACTTTTCTGTGAATATTCACTTCAATTGCACCCTTCTGGCCCATCCAAGCTCAGTGTTGAACTGAGGCTCTGATACCATACTGTAACAATCCCCCCAACCAACCTGAGGTCGGGGTACGCCACTCCAAAGAAACCACTCATGCTCTGACGCCAGTCGATAACATTCGCAACCATCAGGCTGAGCCATGCTACTCTAGGGAACACTTTTGTTCCCATACTACGGAACATACAATAGCATACCCAGTAGTCAACTAAGCAATGCCACCTAAATTTACTCTCTAGACTGCATGCAACTAAAACATATACATACAACATGCTCGCGGAAGCTTTATATCTAAACATAAACAAATAATTACTTTATGTAACATATGACTTTTATATTAAAATAACAGTAATTACCGATATGCATCATTTATAGGATATTACCCATAATCACACAAGCAATCATAGTCACATATATGATAAAATCGTAACATAGGCATGTAAATAACAAAACAACACATCAATATATCATACAATTGGTACTTATCTTAGAAAGACTCTCACCAAATGCTTACAGACCATCCACGAACCTCCCAGCCATAGACTACACTGTTCATCACTCTCAACAGTGAGTCACCCCCGAGCTGGGACTGAACTCCACTAAGGGTAAAGGGATTCCTATCCAGGAAAAGGCTCATGGACAACAGGAAAGACTCTGTCTCAAGTGCTCACTCAACTAACAGCCTACAACCTCTCATTCGCCACATGCTTGTCCCACCCAAGGAAGTGTGCCCCTTCTCTGCTCAATAGTCCCTCGGCTACCCCACTTCCCTTCCAGGGCTTCAGCAACATGTCAGACTGGAAGTCTCAGAGTGTTGTAGCTATAGTTTAGCACCTACGAAAATCAATCCCCAACAATTCTCTCACTCAGAGAACTGCTCACGGGCCTAACAACTCGCTTCTTCAATCCCGCTCCAAGATAATCAGGTACACCAACCAAAAAGGGTAGGGAAATAGGCTTTGGAAAGGTGAAATGGTTGTCTCAAGGATAATGGAATGTATGAGTGTAATGGTCATGGAGTCATTGACTGGATAACTGAATGTGTTTCAGAATCACTATGAACTCTTTGTGAAAAGTGATGGTGAGAATGATGGTCCTCTCCCCATTCGTAAGGTATCTATGAGAAAAATCCCCCCCTGAGCTAAGTTTCCCCACGATATGAATGCATGTCCCCAACTTGACACTTGTCATATCGGAAGTTACTTTTGTCCACTTGTCCCCAACTTTAGCACTTAGGATAAACTAATTATCCATACTTTATGTTTTAGGAAATATTAATATAATATTCCCTTGATTTTTGGCCCTCCCTTTCCCTAACTAGTGAAGTTCAGTCCCCCATCTCTTTTATCATGGTCGGTCTACGCACAGTGATGTATTTTATATTAATCATGAGTCATGTACAAAGTAGGCGCATTGGCCCTTAACATCTAGGCGTTCCGGCCTAATACCAAAACATAATCATTTCGGTTTATAATACTAGCTCACTAGCCTATAATGCATATCATATACATAAAGGTTCGCTAACCTTGGTATTGCGCACACTTTAGTTACTGCGCACGATATCCGTTGTCCTCAAGGTTGCACGCAGTATTCGCTGTCCTCAAGGTTGCACACACTTTAGTTACTGCGCGCAGTATCCGCTATCCTCAAGGTTGTGCGCACTTTAGTTACTGTGCGCAGTATCTTACGAAGTGCATATTACATCATTTTACTGTGCAGTTCATGCGCGCACTATGCCACATGATGTGCATTATCAAATGAGGTCAAAACAGCTCACCATCTTAAGTATATTTATATAACATTTACAATTGGGTTTGGTCGACGGATATTACACATACAATGATAATATCAAAAACTTGCAAACCCATTATAAAATTTTAGCCACAATCGAGGGAAATTGGATGGTGAGTGAATTCACATAAAAAAAAAATTGGGGATGCAGAAATTTGATCCAATGTGGACAAAGCCCTTGGAATTAATTTTGTGTTATGTTTCTCCTACTCTTGTTTACAATTTCAAACATATAGAATGGTGAAATGGGTGTGCTTGTTGGATTATAATTATTATTCAACATTGGAGGCCTCAAAACAATGAAAATGGAATCAATACTCTGATCTTGGAAGATCTTGGGATGTAACTATGTTTAATTTTTTTTTTCAAATGTTAAATATACATTTTAAAAATTATATCACTCGTCACAAAAGTTGGGCAATTTAAATTTCCAATGTATTTAATGACCAAAATGTCCAATATATTGGACATTTTCATAGTGAAACATTGGTTCCAACAGTAAAGCATTGGAATGCCTTATATATTAGAATGTCAGGGGAATACCTCCTTGGAGTAAGGCTTTTCCAAGCCTTTAAAGAGTAAAAACGTTGATAAATAAGACCTTGAAAGCTTTGTCAATTTGTACAATAACTTTGTGTTCCAAGTTCTGAAGTTAATGTGATAACATCCTCCCTTATTCCAATACTAAGATAACTTATTTAGTGTCATGCTTTATGGGTTTCCTTTGAATTATGATTTATTTATAATTGTAAACGATATAAACATGCATTGTATACAAAAAAAAAGGTGGGCTATGAAAACAATTGCCACTTATAGCAACTAAAAGGTGCATATATGGCTATCAAAAAATAAAGAGTTCCATCCTTGAGGGATTTACAAGATCGAAATTTAAATAGTGATATGGCCATAGGACAAAAAGTAAGAGGTGAAAACCAAATAAGGTGACCAATTGGACATAATAAAGATGGACATAAAGGCTAAAAAACAGTGACATATCCCAAATTTAGAGAACATCATGATCATCTAGATTTGGGCCTCACCCAATAAATCATAGCTTATCAACATGAGAAAGGATCCGTCCATCTTCTCCATGCTTTCCATGTCTCTTCTCCATCAAAATAGTCAAGTACTTTGGTGTGGGGAACTTATCATTCTTCGACAAAGGAGAAGATAGGGCACTATGATGCTCTGAACTTTGTCTCTAATAATCCTTACATTCTCAAAACAAGGGACTTGCTCTATGGCATGGCATATTGCAAGATCAATGAGAATGAGTCAATCCAAGAGGAGAATGTACCTCCAAGGGAGCCCAACTCATTGTGTAAGGGGTCTACCCCTAGAACTCCATTAATTGTTGGAGATGCACCAACTCTAGTTCCACCTTCCCCATTTGCACCTAGATTTGCAAGGGCAAAGTTGACACAAATAAAAAATCCATCGTACTAAATGAATCTATCAAAATAAACATTTAAAATAAAACATTCATTTTGTTTTTTCCATATAAAAAAAAGGAGCTATGTTATACAAGTTACCATGTTGCATGGAATTATATTGCCCAAGGGAACTTATTACCAAGGAGAGTGAAATTTTAGGCTACATACCTAGGGGTAAGATGACCACATAGGTTTGGTGTCCATTCCAAATACGACTTGGAATATATGGACAAAACCAAAAGAAGTGTTTGACAATGCTATCTTTGTAGCAAAAAATGCACTTGCACTATGATACTCCTAGATACTTCAAGCATTGACCAAGGGGAAGTCCGCTGAGAGGAAAGGACCAACCCTAATACAACCTTCTCAGGCTCAATAAATCATTTCCAAACTGAGTAAATTTGAAACAACCAAGTGACTATTTAGAGTCTAATTTCTAAAGCTTGTTCAACTTGGAATCAAGCACTACCATGGAGCTTAAGAATTGATACACATAGATTGAATTTGTACTCCATGAAGTCTTCAGAGTAATTACACTTCCAATATCTCCACCATGACATAGAGCTAGGCACTCCCAACTCGAGGAAATGTCATCAATGACTTTAAAATCTATATCCACTTTATAACAGGCTTGTTAGACATAAAATGTTGAAATTGTGTTTTCATATTCTCCCACAACATCCAGCTATGAGTGCAACCATCAAAGAGATCCATTGCTCTAACAATTTCCTTCTTGAATAGTTTTTTTGGTGAGAACTAGATGAACTTTTCCAACATTTTGAATTCATACAACAACAAGGGGGAACACCAAATGTAGTGATCAATGAGTGATAGACACATAAAAAGAGAAGTACCCTACCAAAAAAGGAAATTCTTTACATCTTCCCAAGCCTTCCAAACACTATGAGTAAAAAAGGTACATTGGATTTGAACTTTGGTTGGAGTCAACAACAAAGTCTAGAAGTTGAGATTTTTCTAGCGCTTTTTCTCCAATGGGGCCTCTCTCAAAATACAATTGCATAGGAGCACACTATAGTTCTCTTGATCTTCCACAACCCTAATCACCATTTTTTTTCATAGATCACAAGCTTACTGAAATGAATTAATCATCAACAAACCACTTCATTCATTTGGATTGCAACAAAGCATGCACTTATCCTAATGGAATACATTTTTCCTCTGCAGGATGACCTAGGGAAAGTCTTGAAGGAGTTTCGCTAACCTTCGACGGGTTACAATAAACAAGTTTACATAACATGGTAAATAATACACATTAGTGGTAGTGAGAATCTTGGGATAGATCTAAAATATAGCCACTAAGGATAGAGTTTGTGACATCCACTTGTCCACTTTCTTAGCTCTTCATTGCAACGCCACACATAAAAGGGATTTTGGTGAAACTTGAAAAGAAAAGGGGATCCCCATAAATTTAAACACTTTCCTAGGATGAATCCAATCCCATCCCTAATAGGGTAGCTAGTAAGGGATGGCATCCTAAGCCAACCTGTAGCACCGTGTTTTAGCAATTTGAAGCTTGGAATTGGATGCCTAATTAAATATGGTTCATAGTGTTGTCTATTGACCATTTGTCTTCCAAGGTAGGAAAAAAAGAGTCATTAGAAAAATTCTCATTAACCATTTGACCAATATTAGGGATGGCATAAAGAATAAATTTAATCAACCCTTGAGAAGACTATCGATGAAGGAGATAGCTAAGGGCCTTTGTGCTAGCACATATAGGGTTAAGGCCAGAGGGAAGAATTTTTTAGTTGACTTGAATATACCAACCTCCTCAAATTTGGATTGATTGATAGATATAAAGGTCGAGGCATTCAATAATAGGGTTTCCACCCGTTGGATTAAAAAGTGACCAAATCCTAGAGCCTATAGCATGGCCAAAATGAGCAACCATTCCATGTGATCATATTCTTTCTCAAATTCCATCTTAATGAGGAGTTAATTCTGTAAATGTGTTGAACCTGCACAGAATAGGTATAGCTAAACAATGATACACACATTTGCAGAGAGAATTGGAGAAAGAAGAAGAAGGAGAGAAAGAATAGAAGAATTCTCATTAACCATTTTCCACACTCAAAGAGTGAATAATTTACAATATATTTAGGATACATGAGTAATTAGTGAGCCATAGTGGTGTTCTAGAGTGATCTGGACACACAACAGTAGTTACGGGAGTAAACTGCCACCTAGTCTAGTCTCTCAGGTAGTTACGAGAGTGAACTGCCACCTAGTTGAGTTAACTAGTCAACTAGTCTTTAGTTAACTGATTGAACAGAGAGTAGTGAGGAGTTAACTCAAGGAATCAAGGGTAATGCGTCAGTCTGGTGATGATCCCAAGGAAAGTTTGCATTATCATGGTGATGATCCCAGTGTTGCATGGTGACAAAACCAATGTAACATCTAAACTCAACTCAACTAGTCAAACTGAAGTGTCAACTAAAAGAGAATATTCCCTAGGTGGAATATTCTCCCCCAAAATATAGGAGACTATATAATGACTAATTATGACTAATAAACAAGGAAAAACCTTAGGAAAAATAAATCCTAGGTGTGTGTGAAGTAACTCCGACAAATTCAACCCCATGTGGTTTCCCCATTCCACACCCATCAAGAGAGATACTACATTATCAAGGATAAACTAGGCTTGAATGAAACCAATTCCCTCTACCTAAATGGCCTAAGGTAAGAGGTAACAAAGCCACAAGGTTAGGGCCTTGGCCAAAATATTATAAGAAAAATGGAGAAAAATAATTGCCCATTAGTTTGTAATCAACTCCATGTCCCCTAGTTTGGGGAAGATTTTGAGGAAACCTTTGTTAATAAGAGGCCCAAGGGAATTTTTCTAGATAATGTATTTGCAAACCCTGAGTAGGTCAAGCCTAACACAATCCCATGTGGCTTTAAAATACTTACACATGAAACTATCCATCCTTGTAAATTTATCATTAGTGTTTCCGTAAACTCTGGCAAGGTCAAATCCTAATTACAATTACTTCTTGTTTGTGATAAAAATTTTGGGGCAAAAAATTAATACATGTGTGCATGGCCAAACATTAGTGACAACTTGGAATTGAAATATAATACTAGTGCTACAATAATTCCCATTCAAGTCCATCCTAGTTGGTTACCATTCACAACTTTATCGTCATGGTGTTAATCTTCTCAGACACTTCCTTGATAGCAAGCATTTTGAAGAAGGTTTACATTTACAAAACCCTAGTTTTAGTCGAGTGGTTTGAGATCAAATTTGGACATCTTGGGCCTAACAAAAATCGTCATTCTTCAAAAAATTCCTTAATTTGGCAATTCATGATCGAAGAGCTTCATCATAGGGAGTAACTTGAAATAACAATGAGACCTCATCAAACTCTTTCATGGAAAATTTATGGATGAGTGCCACATGACTACTATTTTGTGACCAAATCCTCATAAGAATGTTGTGAATCATTGATGGCATGATTCCACCATTCAATCCAGTTGTCACAGCCCCCTCCCTTATGGCTTGGGAAACAAGTTCCAAATTTGTAAAATGGCTTGGACATAAGTTGGGTGTTGAATATGGGGGAAACATTGAGCAAGTAATGAGACTCATTCAATATCATTTTGGTCACTCCCCAAGAAATAGAGAAAACAATGGGTTGGTGGTCAGAGAGAGCAGCCTCCCCCAAGACTTTCACTGGCCTACTTGCAAAACAATAAAAAAAATATATATATTTTTCTTTGACATCATAACTCTATCAAGGTGCTTCATTACTTGTTCAATGTCAGTGCTAATGTTTGGCCAAGTGAAATATAACTATAATCAATTTTATAATACTTTTTGTGGTTATAAAGGATAAGTATGTAATATCCCTATATGATAATCCTAACCACATGACATAGGCTTCCAATTTCAACCCTAAGAGGCAATTTCTCCATAACAATAGCTAATTGAGCCTCTTAGGAAGGGACAAAATTTAATGAAATGCATGTGTAAGTGTGAAAAATAAAATGCAATGGAAAGAACAACATAATCACACACACCATGCATAATACAATGATTTTCATAACATAATATACATATAAATTGTGCATATACATAGACAACGATAAGGAGCTTATCTTTTAATTGAAGGAGGTCCAAGAAGCTAGTTGCATAAGGGTGATTTTCCACCCAACTATAGGAATCTGCTATAGATATGATCAAGGTGTATATCGGTGGCCACCCACCTATTCCAACTATCTCAAAATAGTCTTCTAGCAACTTACTATTTTTAGCAATTTTTCAGTTCCTAAACTTCTGGGGCCATTTTGAGGGCCTAAATGAAGTTTTTTTGAGATCGGGCACCTCAATGATAGCCAATATCTTTCCGACGAGCTATCGTGCAGCCCAAATAAATATCGTATGACAAAGTTACACCACCAGGAAGTTGATACACCAAACTACCCAAAACAGGGTCCACAAAAATGTTGGCTTTTCATCTTCTAGGGTTAGGGTTTTGGATTTTCTTTATGTTAAAAAGGCCTTGGAGCCTCATTGTAACAATAATATTCGTGCGAATGTGAGTATCCGTCACATCTCTTCTTAGAGGTAAGCTTCCACCATTCTTGCGAGTCTTTCACTCTGTACTTCTACATTTTTGTGCATTTCGCTCATTAATATAAATTGTGTATTACTGTATATATGTGCCTCTTGTTATATATCCGATATATCTATGTTATATTATTGGAGCTCTTGCAATATCTCTGTATATTTATGTGTTATATCTCCTCTCTCATTTCATGCCAAAAATAATCTGGATTAGTGGTATTAGAGGAGGCTGCTCTTTATCATTTTTCAAAGCATGTCCCCGACGAGGTTCGGGTATAGAAAGCTGGGTCTCGAGCTTGTCTCTCTTGAGGAAAATCACTCTCTCATTCCCAAGAAACCCTCCATGGCGGAAGAAAAGAAAAACGACAGAGCAAAAGATTCTATCAATTTGTTGCTCGAGCAAACTCTCATGCGACAGAGGGATGAAATGATGGAGATTTTTTCCCACATCCTTCAATGCCTACCAATAGAAATAGGTGCATCTTCATCAAACGACCACTTTTGAGGAACCTCTCCTTTCAAGGTACAATTTAATTTTGACATTCCCGTATTTGAAGGTCAGAGAGATTTGGATGCCATAGAAAAATGGGTAAATCTGCTAGAAGGTTATTTCTTTGTTCACAATTTTTTCGGCAGGGAAAATATCACCTTCGCATTCCTTAAGGCTCTCCCCCATGTAAAACATTGGTGGGAAACTTACTGGGAGAAAATTTCCATAGAGGAGTCTGGAATATATGGGGTTGAGCCCACTTGGGATTTTGTTTTGGATGTGGTTAAGGAACAATATTACCTTAGTGGAAACAATGTAGACTAGTACATGAGATGGACCATGCTATGTCAAGAGAGAGGCAAAGAAGTGCCAAAGTTCACCAATACCTTCCATACCTTGCACACCAAGCTAGGTATCAAATATTTTGAGCGGCATTTGGTTCTGAAATACCATGGGGCTCTACACAGGTACATCACTAGGTGTTGCTTATCGATATGTTGTCAAGATCGAGAAGAAATTTAGGCTCCAGAACAAACGAGAGTTCAGGTCTGAAAATATGCAACAACCAAAGTATGATAAAGACGGCCCTAACAAACAACATCCCGAAAACTAGTCCAAGCCACATGAAAAGAAGGGTAAAGGAAAGACAAAAAATGACACTGGAAAGTGGTGCGATTTCCAAAAAATCCCATGGAAAAACACTGATGAATGTCACTCAAAATAGTCATTGGTGGTCGAGATCAAAGACAAGGATCTGAACCCTGATTCAAAATCTGATTCAGAAAATAATGGGAAAATACATATCATCAACGCAGACCCCACTACTACTGTCGTGACCACAACAATTCAACCAGAAGAACCAGCAGATCTTGAAGAGGGGGAGCGCATTTTTCATTCACAAATGTGGGTGAAGAGGACCCCGTTGCATTTCATTATTGATAGCAGAATCCATAAAAACCTCATATCAGTAGAGGTTGTCAAACAATTAGGGTTGTCGACAACACCACACCCGCAACCATACAACATTGGGTGGCTTTGCCAAGGACTCGATCTCCATGTTAGCCAACAATGTCTATTGTCATACGAAATCTATCCCTTCAAGGATGAGATATTATGTGATGTTTCCCCAATGGATGTCTATGATGTTCTCTTGGGCCAACCATATATGTGGAAGCACCATGCTATCTACAAGTCTCAACCCCGTAGTGTCATTATTACTTTGGGGGGTCATCTCTATAGGATACGAGAGGTAGTTCCAACTACTATCCCACCTAAACAATGTCGCAAGGTAGTATCTCATACTACAAAATTCATCTTCTTCACAATCTGTTCAAAAGGTGAACAAAAGAACATTGCAATCGTTGTAACCTCATTCCAAGCACCTTTTGTCCATGATCCAGATTATTTTTTAGAACGAAATGAGAGCGGAGATATAATAAGTAAATGTACAGAGATATCTCAGATATCCAATTATATAACAGAAATGTATCAGAGATGCAACCATAAACACAGAGATACAGTAATACACAATTTCTATTAATCTGTGAAATGTACAGAACTGTAAAAATACAGAGTGAAAGACTCGCTAGAATGGTGGAAGCTTATCTCTGAGAAGAGATGTGATGGCTACTCACATTCGTCAGAAGATGATTGTTACAATGAGGCTACAAAGGCCTTTTTAACATAATTAAAATCCAAAACCCTAACCCCGGAAGATGAAAAGCCAAAAGGTTTATGGGCCCCGACGGGGGTAGTTGATACGTCAACTTCCTTAGGGCGTAACTTTTTCATATGATCTTCGTTTGGGGTGCTCGATACACCGTTTGAAAGGTCTAACAGAGAAGAAATATTTTCTACTGGCCCAAGTTAGTGCCTTCTACTGTCACTTGGGCCTCAAATCCCCAAAAAAACATCGTTTAGGGCCTCAAAATGGCTCCAGAAGTTTGGAACCCGAAAAACTGCCAAGATGGAAAACTATTTTTCGAGCCCATGGAATAGGTGGGTACCACTGATAACCACCTGGATCAATCCTCCCTCCTTAGGAATAAATGGTCTCCATTGCATTGATTTCCCAGGGGAGAGAGGGAATCATTTGATGAATCTAAATCTTGGTGAGCTACTTGCCTTGCTAGAGACGTCGTGTTGCTTAGCTTGTTGAAGGTTGTCACGAACCTGTGGCTATAAAATTTGGACCTTTTTAACCAATCTGGTTACATGAGATGACTGTGTGGAGAAGGATTCCTTGCGCTTTGTTGCAACCTTGTCGACCTGTTTTTTTTGGATAGAAGGTGCTTGGGCCGAGGCTGTAGTGGTTGCAGTATCATTCTATTCACTTTTAAAATAGATTGTGAAGGAGATGAATTTTGTAGTATCAGATACTAACTTGCGAAATTGTTTAGGTGGGACAGTAGTCAGAATTACCTCTGGGATTCTGTAGATATGACCCCTCAGAGTAACAATGACACTATGGGGTCGAGACTCATAAATAGCATGGCTCTTCCACATATATAGTTGGCCCAAGAGAACATCACAGACATCCAGTGGGGAAACATCACATAATAACTCATCTTTGAAGGGTTGGATGTCGTATGATAGTCAACACTGTTGGCTGACACGAAGATCTCATCCCTGGCAAAGCCACCCGATGTTGTATGGTTGCGGGTGTGGTGTTGTCAACAATCCCAATTGTTTGACAACCTTTCTTAAGATGAGGTTCTTATGGCTTCTGTTATCAACAATAAAATGCAGTGGGGTCCCCTTCACCCACATCTGTGAATGAAAAAGGCACTCCCCCTCTTCAAGATCTATTGGTTCTTCTGGTTGAATTGTTGCAGTCGCGACAATAGCAGTGGGATCTGTGTCAATGATCTATCTTCTATCAATATTTTCTTAATCAGGTTCTGAATCAGGGTTCAACTCTTTCTCTTTGATATCGGCCACCAATGACTTTTTTGAGCGACATTCATCAGTGTTGTGCCAGGGGATTTTGTGGAAATCACACCATTTTCTAGTGTCCTTCTTCGTCTTTCCATGACCCTTCTTTTTCAATGGCTTAGATTGCTTTTCAGGAAGTTGTTTGTTAGGTCTGTCTTTCTCATAATTTGGTTGTTATGGATTTGCAGATCTGAACTCTCATTTGTTCTGGTGCCTAAATTTCTGCTCGATTTTAACATCATATCGATACGCAACACTGAGTGATGAGATATCTAGGATATCCATTTCAGTTTGGATGTATCTGTGTAGAGCCTTGCGGTATTTCAGAACCAAATGTCACTTGGATTCTTTGATACCCAGCTTGGTGTGCAAGGTATGGAAGGTTATGGTGAACTCTGACACTGCTTGTCCCCTCTCTTTCCTCAGTGTGGTCCATCTTATGTATTGGTCCTCATAGCTTCCAACATGGTAATATTGTTCCTTTACCGCATCCACAAAAAAATCCCAAGTGGGCTCAACCCCATATATTCCAGACTCCTCTGTGGAACTTTTCTCCCAATAAGTTTCCCACCAATGTTTGACATGGGGGAGAGCCTTAAGGAGTGCGAAAGTGATCTTTTCCCTATCGGAGAAATTATAAATAGAGAAATAACCTTCTAGCATATTTAAACATTTTTCTAGGGCATCCGCATCTATCTGTCCTTCAAATATGGGAATATCAAAATTAACTTGTACCTTGAAAGACAAGGTTCTTCCAAAGTGGTCATTTGATGAAGACACACCTATTGTTATCGACAGGCATTGAAGGATGTGGGAACAATTCTCCATCATTTTATCCCTTTGTCGTGTGAGAGCTTGCTCAAGCAACATATTAATAGAATCTTCTGCTCCATCATTTTTCTTTTCTTCCACCATGGAGGGTTTCTTGGGTGTGCGAGAGAAATTTTCCTCAAGAGAGACAAGCTTGAGACCCAACTTTCTATACTCGGACCTTGTCGGGGACATGCACTGAAAAACAATCAAGAGCAGCCTGCTCTTGTACCACTGATCCGGATTATTTTTTAGAATGAAATGAGAGCGGAGATATAATAAATAAATGTACAAAGATATCTCGAATATCCAATGATATAAAAGAAATGTATCAGATATGCAACCATAAACACAAGGATACATTAATACACAATTTCTCTTAATGTGAGAAATGTATAGAACTGTAAAAATACAGAGTGAAAGACTCGCTAGAATGGTGGTAGCTTATCTCTGAGAAGAGATGTGATGGATACTCGCATTCTCCAGAAGATGATTGTTACAAGGAGGCTCCAAAGGCCTTTTTACCATAAGTAAAATCGAAAACCCTAACCTCGGAAGATGAAAAGCCAAAATTTTTGCAGGCCCCGATGGGGGTAGTTGATACGTCAACTTCCTGAGGGTGTAACTTTTGCATATGATCTTCGTTTGGGGCGCTCGATACACTGTTGGAAAGGTCTAACCGAGAAGAACGATTTTCGATGGAACGATTTTTTACTGGCCTAGGTTAGTCCCTTCGACAGTCACTTGGGCCCCAAATCCCCAAAAAAAACTTCGTTTAGGGCCTCAAAATGGCCTCGAAAGTTTGGAACCCAAAACACTATCAAAAAAATACCAAGATGGAAAATTGTTTTTCGAGCCCGTGGACTGGGAGGGTGGCCACCAATATCCACCTGGATCGGTCCAACCAAAGCAGGTCAACAATATTGAAGAAAATCATAAGGATTCCTTATGCACACAGTCATCTCATGTATCCAGACTAGTTTAAAATGTCAAATCCTTCTAGCCACAGATTCGTGACATCCTTCAACAAGCTAAGTAGTGCAACTTCTCCAGCAAGAAAAGCAATTCAGCAAACACTTTTCCCTCTCCCCCAGGAACTCAACACAATGGATACCATTGCTTCCTAAGGAGGGAGGATTGATCCAGGTGGATATCGGTGGCCACCCACCTATTCCAACTAGCTCAAAATAGTCTTCTGGCAACTTACTAATTTTAGCAATTTTTTGGTTCATAAACTTCTGGGGCCATTTTGAGAGCCTAAATGACGTTTTTTTTAGATATGGCACCTCAAAGATAGATCAAGTCTCTAATCGAGCCTCCAAAATTAATCTCCCTGTCGATACCTTTTGAACGAGCTATCATGCTCCCTAAACGAAGATCGTATGCCAAAGTTACACCCCCGGGAAGTTGATACACCAAACTACCCAAAATGGGGTCCACAAAATTGTTGCCTTTTCATTTTCCGTGGTTAGGGTTTTGGATTTTATTTATGTTAAAAAGGCCTTGGATCCCCATTGTAACAATCGTCTTCTTACGGATGTGAGTAGCCTTCACATATCTTCTCAAAGATAAGATTCCACCATTCTAGCGAGTCTTTCACTCTGTATTTCTACAGTTTTCTACATTTCGCTCATTAATACAATTTGTGTATTACTATATATTTGTTCCTCTTGTTATATATACGATATATCTCTGTTATATTATTGGCTCTGTTACAATATCTCTGTATATTTCTTTGTTATATCTCTACTCTCATTTCGTGCCGAAGATAATTTGGATCAAGATGGCACCCCAAGATAGTCTATGAGGCCTTTAGGGAAAACAAACAAGCTACAAACTCCTCTCTTTCTCAGCCTAACCCATTTTATCTCATACTTATCCAATCTTCTCACCATAGAGAATTACAAGCATCTCAATCAGCCATTAACAAACAATGGTATCTCTTCCATTGCCCCACACAACATAAGGAAGGCCTACCTTTTCTCTAACAAATGGTCCCCCAGAGTATCCTTCCCTTATAATGATCTTTAGTGTGTGAAAAAAGAGTCCAATTTGTTGAATGTTTTCTAATATTATCTTGCAAGATCAATACTTGGCTTCTCGAGCATCCAAAGAGAAACAAATGTACAATGGGTGAAGGTTTCCTAATTTTTCAAGCTTCTATGCTCACCTACAACCATCACTCTTTTGTCTAAGCTTTGCGATTTCTTCTTACAATACTCATTGTAGTCAAATTTCATATATTTCCATGGATAGAAATGGTGAACACATCATGAACAACATGGAGAGTGAACATGAATGTGAGAATTCTAGAATGAATGCTAGAGTCCATGGAGTGAGAGGATTGGTGAAATGATGGTTGATATTACTTCTAACCATTGAATGTAGGACTCTTACAATCCCCATAATGAGTGTAATCAACCCATGCTTCCATAAATATGTAATAATACTTTCTCATCAACCTCTTACATGCATCTAATGATTTGTTTTAATAAGTCAAACGAGGTAGATGGTTTATTTAAGGCACATGGTGGAAAAATAAATGAGTTCTAAGATTGATGCTTGGAAATCAAGGATTAACTTTCCCATAGCTGTAATATCCCCTGGTAGTGCCCCAGTTATATTATGAATTGTAATCATGTTTATGAATTATAAATCATGTATTGTAGGCTAGTGAGCCGAGTATTGATAAGCTAGTAGGCTTATATGTTTATTAGGCCAGAGAGCCTAAGTGTTAAAGGCCAGGGGCATGTTTTTGTATATGTAATATGCAGAACATTAATAAAAATATAAACATCGTTGCGTGTAGACCGACCACGAAAAAAGAGTGATGGGGGACTAAGCTTCCACAAGGTGGGTAAGGGAAAAGGGGTTGAAAGGTTGGGAAGAGAGGCTAAGTGTTGAGCCTAGGGGTTTAGGTCCTTGGGAATAATAATTTATTATTATTCCAAAAACTATGTGAAATGTATGTTTTTATCCTAAGATCCTGGAAGGGGGGATGTGTGCCAAAGGGAACGCATGCTGATGGAGCGCATGCAACCTCATGGGCGACTTGAGCCATGATGGGGATTCATCCTCCATTCTGGCACCCGTCTGTCTGAACTGTGTTACTATGTGTTCAATCTCTGCATCTCAGTTCTGTAAGCCTCACGCAACTTTGAAACCCAAAGCCTGTGATGTTTTCTTGTGAATCCATTACACCTCTGTCTGAACTGCCAAGTCTGTGTTCGACCTTTGTGTGAATTTCTTGTCACACATCCTACAAATAGGAGTTACCCAAACCTTGATGTGTCTTAGTGGCCTATTGTCGTTTCCTATTTCCACACCCCGTCTGCCTGTTGTTGTTGACACCCCTGAGTTAGCCAAAAGTTGTCGTTGTTTCTGTTATTCTGAACTTGCGGGAATTGAGTTGAAAACTGGTTGAAGAACCGAGTTGTCATGCTCGTGGTAGAAGAGGTAGGTTTTCAAGACCGTGAGCAACTCTCTCCAGGTGAGGGAGTCTACTGGGAAGTGGTTTTTCTCCCAGAGAGAGCCCAACACCAGCTACGAAGCTCTGAGACTTCCTGATCCGGCCTGTTGTCGAGGCCCGGAGAGGGAGGTGAAGAATCGATGGACTGTGCTTGTGAAGGTGTATACTCCTGGGTGGAACAGGCCTGTGGGGAATGAGAGTCCAAGAGTAGTGGGCGTAGGAAGGCTCCTAGAGAGAATCCTTCCGGTTGCTCTGTGCAGTTTTCCTGTAACCTCAACCTAGTCTAGGATTCCCTTACCTTGGGTGGATCTTAGTCCCAGCTCGGGGGTGACCCACTGCTAAGCGTGATGAGTAGCATTGTCTAAGGCTGGGAGGTTCGTGGAAGGTATGCACATGGTTGGTGGAGTTACTACAGTTCCAAAGATAAGTATATGCATGTGTTTAATTGCAATTAAAATGCATGACTGTGATGCTTGCAATATTATCATGTATTCCGTTGCGATGATATTTACTGTTGATTCCATTAGTTCTGTATAGTAATTATAAATTTACTTTGTTAAGCCATTTAACTTTATTTAAATGAATACTACATAAGTATGAGAATGTTTTCGTGTAGTAGCGTTGCCCGACAAGTGGAGTGATGGTTGGGGACGTTACAATATGGTATCAGAGCCCAAGGTTT
>JASDQU010101387.1:193394-205883 GCA_032191745.1 Picea mariana
CTTAAAGGTAGAAAGGCGGGGGGGGTCCAGAATGGTCTTCATCGCCGTTGATCCGGGCGTGCTCATCTGGACCGTTGGAAAGGTGCGCCCCCGATTCCGGACCCCCCCCTTGTTTAAAGGTCGAAAGGAAAGGGGGGTCCGGAATTTGCTGTGCGTCGTCGATTTAGGCGCGCAAAATCCAGCCGTCTAAAGGTGACTCTCATTTAATGCAGAGGCGCTTGCGCCCAAAACTTAGGATAAGTGGGTTTTGACCCACTCCTTTGCAATTCAACCCCTTAGCAAGAAATATCGCTAACACCGGGTTACTTAGTGAACCCCAAAAGGTTTTTTCTTGGTTTTATGAGGATATTTGTGGTTTGGATCCTAGGCTTGTTCAACATATTATGAAACTAGCTAGGAAAAAACAAGAACTTGTTAACTCTGCGGTGGAAGCACCCTTTCGAACGGATTTGAGAGATTTCTTAAGGATTGGAATGCTTTTCTCAGCCCACCCTGAATGGGTCTCAATTTTGAAATCCGCCTCGAGGACCACTGACAATATCATAACTCGTATTAGTTTTCTAACTTTCAGGCAATAAATTATAAGAAATCCCTTTCCTCCTCTCAATATGGAAATATTTTTGCAACATGTTTTAGAGCCATAGTTAAGACCCTTACTTGATAGTTTGTTAGGATACAAAAAAATCAAGGTAAAGGGGGCAAGGGTTTACGAAACCACTTTTCTTAATAATCATGATACTATGCCTTACAAATGCCTGCCTCCTGGTTCAATTGATGCAAGTACCACCTTTAAAAGGCCTATACAGACCACTTTCAGTAAACTGGTCAGTCTCCATGCTTATCTTGATGATTTAATCATGTGTGTCAAAGGGTTGATAATTACATTAGAATTTCAAGTGTTGGATCATCTCCATATTACTTTTTTCTTGGACACTAACTCAAACATTTTAAAGTAATTATAGAGACAATGGTTCTCCTACATCACTAGCAGTGCTCACTTAAAGTATTGTGAGGGACCAACATGAAGGGTTCTAATGCTGATTGGATTTTTGTATACTAGTAGCCTAGCTCTTCTTTCAAATTTTGTGCTTCTTTTCTTTACTTTACAGTTCTTTGATTTATGCTTTCTAGGTTAAGTTTTTTCCCTGTTGCACTTCATTTTTGTCTTTTATTACTGTTGTTTTAGTTTCTGCAATTTTACTTCTGTCATGATTTGGTTTCTTCTTATCTTTTAATCATGTTGTTCAAATAGGATGTTGGATCAATTTTTCCACAGTGACACTTCTGCAAAGAATTTTTAGTCAATAATAATCAAGCTTACACAGATGTTATGACTCTCCTCTGAAGGACCCTTGAAATTGTTACATTTTTCCACTGTTGTCCTATAAATAATTGGCTATTTACCACTTCTCCTTGCCATTCTTCATCCATTGAGATTTTAAGAGCAATCTAAAAGTTTTCCTCCTAAAATTTAGGGAGCATATTCCAGTCAAATGATTATGCGCACAGTGGTAAAACCTCTCATACTTAACACTTTTCATGAATTATTCCCAAATTCCTGGTCATCTTTCCATTAAATCTGCTCACTTCCCCTTGTTGCATAATCATCTGAATTATATCTTCTTGACAGGGGGAAGTGAGCATGTTTATTTTGGATATATGAGTATTATTTTGAAACAATTTCAAATTTCATGAGTTTTAATTGCCAAAAGTGAATATGTTGATAGGAGGCACAAGGAGGTGTCTTTTGCTTAACTAATGGTTATGTTATGATTTTTATGAACCAAAGGGAATTACAAGGGGTACCACCTACTAGTTATTATTTTAATTATGATCCTTAATTATAATTATTTCTCTTCCCCCTCACTAAAGTTAGTTGAGTCTTTTAATTAACTTAACTAATGAGTTGGTTCAACTACTTCAACCAATTCTAAATTGTTAACAACAAGAAGAAAGGGAGGAACACGAAAGGATAGAAGTAGAAGCATGCTAAGGTTTTCTCTTTGAGTTTATGTTGAGATAGTTCATTTTTCATTCATTCATATATTCATCAAGGCCTAATTCTCTTTTGTGATAGTAGGGTCTTATTGTAGACAACAATATTCAAGGTTGAATCAAATCATTTAGACACTTGTTTTTTAGAGGTGTTGATCTATATTTGATAGTGTGTGTAGACTTGTTTGTTTGTGAATTAATTTTCATGACTTATAAAGGCTATTGTGCAGAGTCAAGTGAGCAACAATCTGTGGCAAGCTGATCCAACTTTTAGAGTTTAGTTTTGGTTTTCTGTCAGAGGTCCTTTTGTATGTTCAATCGGGGATGTCTAAGTTTGACTTTGGTCCAAGATTTCTATATGAAATTTTGTAAAGAAAATGTCTCTTTGGTGAATTGGAATGAAATAAAGGATTTCTTTATGTCTCATCTATCTTGATTATCATCTTGGTGTCTATACTTATGTTCTTACATTTATTTCAACAACTGTTATATTCAGAAAAATACATAAAAAGTGAATTTCCAACAAGATTTTTGTTGATAAAAGACTAGCCTAAGCACCCATAATTAATACTTGTGAGTTAGGATGTTATTTTTGTTGGCTATAAACATAGGGTGATATTCCCGTATACTTTTCTTTAGCCAAGTAAAGTCTGAAAATGCTTGAGTAAGATCATTTCATATCTTTTCCTCAATAGTTATGTCATCAAACTCTAACTCCGTCTACAGTTTGACTGTGGCAAGCCAAAAAAACACTTTTTAGGGCCCGAAAACGGCCCTTGAAGTAAAGAAATATGTATTGAAATGAAAAAATCCAAAATAAGCTGGTTGGATTAGGTGGGCAACCACAAATATCCACCTATAAGAAGTGTAGGGATTCAGACATCCCTAGAAGTGTAGAACCCACAATTACAAAGCATTATAGAAGAACGTGTTGAAATAAAAAATGTCAAGATGAGCCAGTTGGAATAGGTGGCCCAATGGCCACCAATATCCACCTGGATTAGTCCCCCCCACCTTAAGAAGAAATGGTATCGATTTCATTGAGTGCCTCCTCAGGTGAGAAAACTTCTGATTAATTTGGCCCCTGGTGAGCCACTTTCCTTGGTGTAGGAGTTTCCCTACCTTGACAGCAGGGCTAGAGCTGGGTCCTCTGCTGGAAAGCGTCCTTGACCTTTGTTTACACTATCTAATTAGTGGATGCTTGTTCCATGCAGTCATGGTTGAGCTCTGTTGGTGTAAATTGTTCTATGATCTTTGATGTGTCCAATAATGGTGGAAAATATGGTTGTGTCCAATAATGGTGGAAAATATGGTCGAAGGAGGTCCACATTGAACATTAGGTGCAAGCGAAGGAATGGTGGAGTGTTGAGCTCAAAATAATTGCTTACCACAACCTTGGTGATAGTGTAAGGGCCATAATGAAGTGGGAGGAGCTTTCTATGGCGCTCTATAAGGTGCTCTTTCTGCAAATGTAACCAGACCTTGTCTCCCACCTGAAACTTGTGTGGTACCCAATGTTGATCATGGCATTGCTTGTACTTAGGATTGGCTTTCTGCAAAATCTCATCAACCTTTTGGAAGATGTGATGAATCCGCTCAATGAATCTGGTGGCTTTGTTTGCCTCAGACTGAACATGGGAAGACTTTGTCTGTGTTTTTGCAAGAGGCAGTGCTACATCAATGGGACCCAAGAGTTGGAATCCCAACCCCACCTGAAAGGGGCTATGGCTAGTGGAGCTATGGAGATCCCTATTGTAGTTGTGTTGAACATAGGGAAGACTATATTCCCATGTACATAATTCTTAGATTTATACATGTGTAGGATGTGCACAATCATCTGATTGACAACCTATTTTTTTCCATCAATTTGAGGGTGGAAGACAGTGGATTTAGTGAGCCTGGTGTCCAACAGTGACCAGAGCCTTGACCAAAATGTGTTGAGGAACCTGTTGTCCCGATTAGAGATGATAGTATTTGGCATCTCAAAATGGACCCACACTCGTTTGAAGAAAAAATTGGTAGTATCTGCTGCTATGATGCTCTTCTGGCGGTCTCTGAGAATGGCCATCTTTGAAAATCGATCAACCACCAAAAATACACAATCATTTCCTTTCTTGGTGGATGAAAGGCTATACATGTAATCCATCAAGATGGATTCCAAAGGCCTATCATGAGTAGGAATAGGGGTGTATAAGACTTTCTTCTTGATGTTTGGCTTGGAAATGGCAAAGGAAGTGTAAGATCTGATATACTTGCTGACGTCATGTCAAAGGTTTGGCCAATAAAAATGTTTATGTAGAATGGAAATAGTTTTCTACATGCCAAAATGTCATGTCGTCTGACTGTAGTGAGCCTCCCAAATCATCTTTCCACACTCACTTGTACAAATACATAGATGGCCTAGATGGAATAATAGTCCATCCTAAATGTGAAAATCGGTGATATCTAAGAGTTGATAAGTGGTGGAAAAGTTTGAATCTTGCTGATAAAATTGGGGCCACTTAGATGCCTCATGCACATAGGACTAGAGAATGGTGGTGAGTGAAACCACGTGAGGTCGACTAAGGAAGTCAACAACATGATTTGTTCTTCATGTCTTATTCTTGATGTTGATATGGAACTGTTGTATGTAGGTGGACACAATTCTGATGGTAGTCTTTCTGCAACTTCCCCTGTGTCTGTATGAATTGCAAAGGCTTGTGATCAGTGTGGATGATTGTCTCCTTTCCCAGAATGTAATGTTTCCATTGACGAGAGGCTTGTATAATGGAATACATTTCCTTGTCATAGGTGGGGTATTTCTAGACAATATATGAGAGTGTCCCACTATGGTATACTACCGGATGACCATGCTATGTGAGAAATGCACTTACAACATAGTCGAATGAATCAATCTCAATATTGAATGGTTGTTACAGATCAGGTAAGGAGAGTAATGGAGTTGAGAACACATGATTCTTTAGATCACCAAATTATAGCTATTGTTCCTTCGACCAAATGAACTTTTTCCTGCCACCGACCTTCGTCATTTGGCCAAGGGCCCATGCAATATGGGGGAATACCAACACGAACCGTCGGTAGAAATTGGCAAGTCCCAAGAAGCTGAGAATATTGGTTAGTGTGGTCGGGGTTGGCCAGTCACGAATGACTTGGATATTAGCTGGATCCACATGTACCCCATGCTCATCAACAATGTATCCCAAGTATTGGACATTGTTCATGAAAAGGAAGCATTTTTCCAAGTTGTCATACAACTTGTGCTGTAGTAGAGTGCTCAAAACTAGTTGAATATGTTGCATGTGCTCCTCCCAAGTTCTGCTGAAGATGAGGATGTCATCCAAATATACGACCACAAAAGAGTTGGTGAAGGGTCTCAATACATTGTCCATCAACCTCATGGAAGTGGTTGGTTCATTTTTTAAGACAAAGGGCATGAACAACCATTCAAAGAGACCTAATTTAGATTTGAAAGTTGTCTTCCATACATCAGTTGGCTCGATGGGAACCTAGTGGTAGCTACACTTTAGATCAATCTTGTTGAATAACTTTTCCCCTTTGAGTTGGTCAAGAAGGTCATCAATTCGGGGAATTTGGTAATGGTTCCTAATTCTGATTTTTTTTAATGTTGTAATCAATGCAGAGCTGCCAGGTACCATCTTTATTCTACACTAGTACAATCGGGCTTCCGCAAGGGGAGGAGATGGCTCTGATGTGCCCGTTTTGAAGTAGCTCTTGGATCTGATGCTTGATTTCATCATTTTCCATCAGCGAGTGGTGATAGACTGCTACATTAGGAAGAGTTGCACTGGGGGTTAGATCAATTGGATGCTTGACTTGGCAGTGCATTGGTACCCCGGTGAGTGAGGAGAAGATGTCTCCATACTCTTCTACGATCTCGTCCACTTGCTTCTGCTGCAAAGAGAGGGTTTCTGTAGAGCCCAGAGATGTGGTAGTGCCCTTATACTTACTATGAGCATGGATCAGAAAGAAGACAAACTTCCAGATATGTGAAATGACCTTACTGAATTTCTTAGCAGATATTAAAGAAATAATGGTAGGTGGCGCTACCTATGGTATCCTGTACAATTTTCTACTCAAAGTAATAATAAAATTGTGGGGTCTAGACTAATACACAACATGTCTCTTCCACAAATATGGTTTTTCTAAAAGAACATCACAAACTTCAAGGGGACCAATATCACACACTACCTCGTCTTTGAAGGGATTGGTGCCATAGGGAAGATGACATTGTTGAATGACACTGAGATCTCTTCCTTGGAGAAGCCAACTAATGGTGGAGGGTTGCGGGTGCAGTTTCATCGGTAGTTATAGCTGCTTGACAACCTCTATTGAGATAAGGTGCTTCTTACTGCCACTATAGACAATGAAATGAAGTGGAGCTCCCTTTACCCACATATGTGAGTGAAAGAGAAGTTCCCCTTCCTCTGGTTCTTCTGGTTTTCTTGGTTGGAATTTGGTAGTAGTGAAAATGGAACTGGGTTCAGTATCGATAATCCACTTCCCTCCTTCTGGATTTGATTCGGGGTCAGAATCTGCCTCTGACTCGGAAGATTTCAGCTCAGCCACCAGTGACTACTTAGAGCGACATTCTTGTGTTGCGGCTTGGAAAGGTTGTCCTGAGAGTGGCCCTCTTTGCTCTATCCCTTGTTTTGTGGGTTGAGGCCACCTCTTCCCTGCTTCAGCTCTGAGGAGTTTGAAGATCCAAACTCTCTCCTCTTTTGCTTAAATTTATGCTCGATCTTTACCGCATTTCTATAAGCCGTACCCAATGATGCGATGTCTAGAAACTCCCTTTATGTTTGAATGTATCTATGCAAAAAAATGTTATATTTGAGCACCAAATTTCATTCTTATTCTTTGATACCCAATTTTCTGCCCAGGGTATGGAAAATATTGGTGAAATATGGTACTATTTGGTCCCTTTCCTAACGCAGGGTGGCCCATCTTGTGTATTGGTCCTCATAGCTTCCAACAGGGTAGAACTGTTCTTTAATGGCATCCCTGAAGGAATGTTGATGGGTGTTCTATATGCACTAAAAAACATAGTAAAAACCCTCAATTAAATTGTCAACCCAGGGTAAGTAAACTTAGAGTTGTATCAAAATATATGCCAAGGTAGAAGGGATGGTAGTAGTATAGTCTAACGAAGGAAGTGGCTATCTAAAGGCTAATCTATTCAAGCAAAGACTACTAATGAGAAAACCCTACTAAGAAACTCAAACTATGTACCCTAAGTAACCTTTGAACAAAAGATCGATGGATAGTTCTAAGAAAACAAAAGACAACCCTACTTAAAGCAAACTAGTTCAATCATAATAATAAGCAAAAGAAAACTATTTAAGCATAACAATAAGCAAAAGAAAACTATTCATCTAATAAGAAAATAACAACAACAAAACTACTTCAACTAGTCTACTTAAATTTAATATGCAACTATCCTATAAAAGAAAATAAAAACAAGCAAGCAACTATTCTATTAAAGTAAGTAAACAACTAACTAACCTATGATAACTTCTGAACTAATCAATAAACAACTAATTAAACTAAGAAACAAGTGAACTCTATTCTTAATTTAAACTTCACAACTATTTCTAATTTACAAAAGGAAATCTATTGAATTGATAAGCAAATTACTCTTTAATCTACCAAAGAAAAAAGACTATCTATCCTACAAAAGAAAGGGAACTATCTTCTAATCTATGAAAGCAAGAAAACTATCTTCTAATCTATGAAAACAAGAAAACTATCTTCTAATCTATGAAAACTCAAATATAGTGCTGATGCTTATGTCTCTGGTGTCTTATGATATCATGATGACACTTGACAATGAACAATAATTCAAGAGGGATAAACTCGATATTGACTTCAAATAGCAAAGTGAAAAGTGTGAATTAGGCAATCCAATGAGAATTTAGCCATTATGAAAACAACATTAACTATCCTGCATATCCATCTGATTATTGATCATGCATTAATCATCAACAATATAAAGAGATTATTCTAATAAAATCAATTGCATTCTAGGATAATGAAGCAAATTCATACTACACTAAACTCAATAATTAACTATGAATTGAAATTGCATGAAGTAAACTAAACTAGTTCTATTTAATTATTCAAATTGCAAAAAGAGGAAATACTCATAAACAAAAATTAAACACTATTTTAGCATATGACAAGAAATGAAATGGGCAAACTAACCAACAACTAAATAAGAAAAACTAAACGACAATTAAATAAGGAATCTGAAAATGAAAACTAAGACTAACACTATCCATCCATCGAAGCCCTGTTAAAGAAAGCATGCATTAAAACTCTATTTTAAACTCTAACTAATATATTTCAGCATACATAAATTCTAGTCTGTTATTTAATCACACAAGGGTTAGTGGCTTAAGATTAAGATTATTTMTACTAACTAAKAATTCATTGCATACTAACAAGATCCTTCMTATTAACCTGCAAAAGGAAACTAACACAATTAAACTATAACAACMATTTATACARTGAKAAAACAMGATGACAATTCATGTAHARGAAAAKAAATAAAAAGACATCTAYRCTATTTAATTCACAAGTAAATACATARKATARTTACCCARACTRYYGGTGCCCCCTTSSCCCCCCARCAAGTYRYRGTCACTCTTCAAATGCACACCACGAACTTCAACAAAGCGATTTCACCATTAAAACTAAAAACGCAGGTTTTACACAATTATGGCAAAATAATAATAAAAATTGTCTTTCTCTAACTCTCTATTCCTGAACTTCTTCTTAACTATTTTCTGACCACTAAGGTGGTGTTTATAATCTTTACAGGCTGAGAGGTCGACCACTGGAGGGTCGATCCTCTTCTAAGAACAATAAATTGCATTTAAGATGCCCTAACTGTCGAAATGAGGTGAGCCAATAATCGCCCAATATAACAACCCAAATCGAGTTGTCAAGAGTTCAGTAGCTGGAAGCCACAAGCACGAGAAAAACCCATGTTTCTGATTCATCCATCACTGGTCGCCAATACCATAACCGCCAAATCGCCCACGGTTTTAGTGCAAGACGGAGTGTCGGATGGAGTGTCAGATGGAGTACCAGACCGAGTGTCAGATGGAGTACCGGACTGAGTGCTGGAAGCAAACACAAGCTGTGATTTTTCCCTATGACATACAAAACATGAATTAGGCTCTTGGGATCATAAAAACATATTGATTTAAACTCAAAATCATTGAAAAACATGAATTATGCATACCTGGTGTGGATCATAGCGTTTTGACACAAAAGCTCTTCAAAAACTTCTTCAAAACATGAAAACGCATATACACATTAGACAAAAAGGATCTAATTAATGTCATAAAATCAGTCATATCACGGGCGCAACAAATGCCACGTGGGGGCGACAAAAAATATTTCAGATTCCTCTATGGCCCTTTACTTAGAGTAAGTATCCCACCAATCCTTAACATGGGGGATAGCCCTGAGGAGTGAAAAAGTAATCTTTTCCCTATCAAAAAAATTTTGGACCGAAAAATACCCTTCGAGTCGATTCATCCATTTATCTACAAAATACACATCTATCAGTGTTTCAAATAATGGAATATCAAAATTTACTTGTACCTTGAAGGGGGTTGCATGGTCTTTTGATGAAGATGCGTCTCCTATGGGCAACCACCGAAGAATCTGTGCAAAGTTTTCCATCATTTCATTCCTTTGTCTCCCAAGGGCTTCCTCAAGCAACATTTTAAAAGGATATCCTACTCCAACATATTTAATTTCATCCCCCATGGGTTGTTTTCGGGATCGGTGTGACCAATCTTGCAAAGGATCGACAGGTTTGATTCCCTACTTGTTGTACCTAGATCTTGTTGGGGACATGCACAAATAAAAATAAATGAAGAGGAGACCGCTTTGATACGAATGATCTAGATTTATGAGCGGAACAAAATGAATAATGGACTGAATACAATAACACATAGATATGGATAACAACAACATATATCCAGTGAACAATAATTTCTGTTGAATAAATAAAATAGAATGAAACTGTAAAACTGCAAAACTGAAAATAACTTGCTCGAATGGTGGTAGCATTCTCTGAGAAGAGATGTGGTTGGTATATGCATCCGTCTGAGAAGAATGATTACAATGAAGCTCTAGAGGCATTTTTAACATTACTCATGAATTCCGAAACCCTAGACATCCAAAAACCTAACCCTAGGAGGTGAAATGCCAAATGTTATGTGGGCCCCGATGGGTAAGTTGGTACCTCAATTTCCCGAGGTCGTAAATTTTTCATACGACCTTCGTTTTAGGCGTGTGATAGCCTGTTGGAAAGGTCTTTTTGAGAACTACATTATGTCATCAAACGCTGACTTTGTATACAATTTGAATGTGGAAATCCAAAATAACACTATTTAGGGCCCCAAAACGGCCCTGGAAGTAAAGAAAGATGCACTCACATGAAAACATCCAAAATAAGCCAGTTGGATTAGATGGGTGGACACCAATTTTCACCTAGAAGTAATGTAGGGCTTCACATAGCCCAGAAATGTAGAACCCACAATTACAAAGAATTATAGAAGAACGTGTTGAACTAAAAACTGTCAAGACGAGCCAGTTGGAATAGGTGGGTGGCCACCAATATCCACCTGGATCAAAAAACCAACATTCCCTACCAACTATCCATCAACCTAAGCCAACTGTCTGACAATAATTGATCTAGTATTGTGGCTTTGATTAATCATCGCCGATGTCTCCACTCATGAATGTGATCTGAAATATGGGTGGACGTTGATTGGTATAATGAGGTTAAGAGATCCATACTGATCTCATAGTGGATAGGTAATTGAAAGTGTCTAAAAAATGCCATGACAAGGGAATTGAAGTCATCAAAGGAGTTACACACCATTTCTATATACCATTTAGTTGTTGATTCTGTAAGGGTTCGCTGGAAAATTTGTAATCAAATAGAGTCATCGATCAAGGAGTTAGAAGAAAACCATAGATGGAAAGTCATTAAATGATTATTTGGATCTTCTCTAGGTTTTCCGTTGAATTTCAAAATATCGGATGGAATTTTAGAAGGAATGGGGGGCCAAAAATGGGAATGGTGTATGGGGTCATTAGTCAACCTTGAAATATCTAGAAAATCTAAAGTTTCCAAGAATGGGATTTGTTTGTTGACGTGTCGAGGTTGGTGATATGGTCATACTTCGTGGGGAAGTTGTTTAGGAGGTCCTCCTCCATAAGGTAGTCCTCTAGGGGGTCCTCCACCATAGGGTGGTCCTCAATGGGTTCCTCCTTCGTAAGGTGGTCCTCCTCCATAGGGTCATCCCCTGGGGGGTCCTCCACCATAAGGTAATCCTCCAGGAGATTTCCCACCATAGGGTGGTCCCCTAAGGGGTCCTCCTCCATAGGGTGGTCCTCTAAGAGGTCCATCACCATATGGTGGTCCCCAAGGGGGTCCTCCACCATAGGGTGGTCCTCCTCCTGATTGAGTGGAAATTGAATAATTGGAGGGTTGTTGATGTTGGTTCCATACAATATTTTCTATTCTTGGGTAAGGGTGGTTGAATAGTAGGCTGGTGGTAGAAGGAATAGTTTGTCCCCATGTTGGTTTTTGTCTAGTAGCTAGGGGTTACCTCCCAGTTGATTGTTTCCCCCAGAGCGAGTATGGCCCTTGTTGGTCCCCGGTTTTGACCATGTTCTTTGCCTATATTATATACCATAGACCTCCATTTATCTACCAGTACCACCCTTTTAGCCTTGTTTTGGAAATAACTGACATCTCCCGACCATTCAATGAGGTTACCTAAGGTATCTTTGCATTTCAAACTATTTTTATGCACTTTAATGCTTTAAATTGGTATTGGAACTAATATCGCTTGGATTAGGTACCACTGCTATTTTTGGAACAGGATGCCGGTACCAGGTACCAACCCGTACCCGTGGAGGTGCCATTGGAGCCGCTCAAGATCTGTGCGTTATGGTGTGCATTATGGTTCGAATGGAAGACAGGGAGATTCGCCTGACAGCTGGAGTCATCGCCACAGGGTGCTCGAAGGCATCATGATAAACCTGGATCGATTATTCTTCATCGTTCACAGTTCGTGACACTACGTGTCACGAAGATGTGAGATACGTTTTAACATTTAATTCCAAGACTATTCTCGGATCGGGGATCCATTTGTTTTACGTACCTTTGTTTTAGACTGTTACAAACATAATGATTTGGATATAAACCCGTGTTCACTCCTGAGAACGGGTTGTTGTTGATGTTATTGTTGCTGGATTATGTTGAACTATGTTATGCCGTGAACCTCTGTTTTTGAATAAAGACCACTGTTGTGTTATGGTATTTGACTGATATACAATTTGAAGCATTCTCTTTTGAGTTAATGGAATATACAATGGTTGCGTAGAATGTTCTAGTCGGCTCTGCTTGTTACCCACAACGTTTGTGCCGTTTGGTTGGGCCCG
>JASDQU010101387.1:207841-220519 GCA_032191745.1 Picea mariana
CCAACAGAATCGTTTCCCACATACTGTTATCTTTTGCGTTGGTGAATATAAAACACATGATTGATGCCTGTAGGGGATAAGAGCATGAACGAGGTATTGTTTGGCTTTTCATTTTCAATTTGAATATAACTCAGAATTAGCATGCACTTTGCTTTGTTAGACAGTAGTTACCTTGTCTGCTTAGAACAGTTAGATTACAGTTAGAACAAAGGGGAGCTCCTGGTACCAGTAAGTAGGAAAGTACTCTGTTTTCTTGTAGACAGTTTTTGATTCATTTTGATGACCAGATTGAATGCATTTTCGAAAATACTCTTTGTGTCATGACTTGAATGGAAATAATGATGATAGATGATCGGACATAGAGGTAAAATAATCTTGTGGAACCACACTTTTGAATAAGAATACCAGTACCAGCATTTGAGCACAAGACTATTTTCTGTTGATAACTTAAATAGGAAATGCTCAGTTTCAAGATAGTTATTAGAATTCAAGTTCTTAGAATAGGTGTGTGTTTTCTTCTCAGGATAGCATTCAGATAGAGACTAGACGCTTACCCACACATACTGTGTATCAGCTCAAAGTTTACCAACCCTGGTTTGACAATTTAGTGTTTCAGGTCACTTAAAAGCTTCAATTTAGCAGCCTGATAGCCCTGTGGTTGGGGGTTTCCCCCAACCAATTAAAGTTTTGATCCCAATGGGAGGGTATTCCCCCATTGAAAATGATCCAGAATTCGAGGGTTTCTCCCCAAATGGATGTTGACCATATATTTTCCCTGAGTACAGGGTTTTCCCCCAGTGAAAGGGTGGATCATAGATGTTTTTTTTCCTAAACTGGTTAGTTGACTTCCCCGGGGAGGTAATCCTCCCGTCAAATGTTATTTTCCTAAAATGTTGGGATTTCCTCCTAATAAAAATGGGGTAAATAAAGGTTGCTCCCTAGTTGGGGGTGTGGAAGGTTGGGTTCTTGAAGGTGGAAGTAAAATGGTTGGGACAACTTGTGATATGGATGTCAATATCAATGTTTGGGTCAGGAAAATGTTCAGTTGATCCTGTTGTAATGTAGAGTGGATGGGGGAGGGATGAGGGAAAGAAGTTTCAAACACATGGGAGATTCCATATATGGGGGGATGAGGGGTGTGTGAAGAGGCATGTGACAGATCTCATTGCAAGAGTTTAAAATATGAGTCAATAGTTGCATCTAATCGATGTAAAATATCATGTCCAAAGGGGTTTTCAGGAGTCTGGATAAGATCAAATGGACTAGAAACCCATGGTGGCATAATGAATCCTTCTGACTGGTCGAGTTGTTGGAATTCGAGGGTAATATGTATCAATGTTAGGTTCTCTAGAATAGTTTACCCTTAGGAGGATGAGACCAAAAGGGTCTGTCAAGGGTGGATTGACAAGAGGGACAAAGCCTTATTGAAAAGCGATTCTTTCTGGGCAGTCAAAAAAAGGGGTAGCAATACTTCCAAATTCAGAGCAGTTTTCCTCGTGGAGTTCCTCTCGAGGATTGTATTTAGGTGAGTTGGGAGGCAAGGGTTCATAATGTAGAGGATGGAAACCTTGCATCCTCCAACACCTACGGAGGTCTGGGTTGACCAGTATTGAATTATGACAATGGAACTCCTAAGGCCAACTAAATAAAATAAACAACATGTGCTAAGAAATCGAGGAATCAAGAAAACAAAACAAAACTTCTCACAATGAGCTCACTGGTTGGTGATGAAATCCAACATCGCAGGAACATGTGAGAAGGGGCTGGGGTAAGTGGGTGAATCAATTACGTTGGTGGCATGCTTAACATACTTACACCTTGGTGCAAGCTCCCCAATAGTATATCCATGGGTTTCACTCTAAAGAGCCCAAGTGATTTTCACCAATGTCTAATCCAGGTACAACGAAGACTCCCCTTCGTCATCACCTTGTGTAAAAAACCTAAATATTATGGAAACTAAGTTCACCAACTCATAGCCAGCCTCCATGAAGGTACAATAAAAAATTGGGTCTAACAGTATGGAAGGGATATCAAGTATGAAATTCCTCAAGAGGACTAAGAAAAAGAGGACCGGAAAAATCTCCAGCGGACCCCGAACAGATTTGGAATTCACAAAGGTCTGAGACCAAATGGAAACAATCGATTCTCAAGAAGAATCCCCAATATACTATCATTCCATCATGTTTGGTTAATCCTTTGAGGGGTAATCTATGTTTCCTAGCCGCACAAGACTTCATGTGTAGCCTTTGTGTGAGAGGGTGTTCTCGGCTATGCCTATATGAAAGGTGGATTTAAGCACTCTTTAGTGTTCTATGTTTTTTTTTTTGTTTTCTTGGACAATTTACTCACTTTTCTTAGTCCAAGTACCTTAAACCCAGACTATTGTTGGTGTTCTTAGAAAAGAAAAGTCTAGTAAATTTTATTAACGTGTCTTTGTTTTTAAAGTTGTTTTTTACTCAAAGGGCTGCACGAAAGTGAAACTCATGAAGTGAATCGACTAGACTCCAAATAGGTGCAAAAGAATGAAATTTTTTTATTTTTTTATTTTCAATGAATCCTATTTATGGGAGGGAGAAGAGTTCTTTTCTTTTTGATTCTTTTGTAAGAGAACACCCTAATGCATATTGATTCACTTTGATTCTTGAAAATGAGAGAAAAGGACAGTTTCCCAACCAAACTTATTGGATGATTTTCGAAATTCCTAACCAAACACAAAGTGTTTCAACCATATTCTAAAGTACTCTAAATACAATTTTTTTTTTCATACTATATGAATTTGGAACAAAAATTCTTCTTCAACTTTTACTTTCAATCAACAATGTTCTATAATGAATGCAAAAATTGGATTAAAAAACCAAACATAAAAACTTAAAGCACAAGAAAAATTTCAAGTCTATATAATAGTTTGAAGGGTTCTCCAAATGATTTAGGAAGCAACAAACATTCAACTAATGAAAAAGAGACTTGCACAATAAAATGACATATTTTGTGAAAGAATCTTATCAAACAATTGTAAATAACATTCTACTTAATTGAAGGGATTAGACTAGATGATCCTGGTTGTACCCATCATTCACATGAGATGGCAAAAAAGAGAAGATAAATTTCATAAATTTGAAGAGAATTTGAAGTAAAATCAGTGAGACAAGCCTAAGACAGGTCTGGAGTGTTAAAGGAGACCAGTGGAAATGGATATGGATATGTTTTTTGCAAGAGAATTCTCCTAAAAATGAGTTCAAAGAGATGGTCACTCCCTAGAAAGGGAAACAGAGCGACCTGGTCACTCCCCAATGAGAGGGACAAGGCAACCAAAAGGTTTGGTCACTCCTGGTTAGGATAGGATCAGGGATGGTCACTCCCCCAAGGAAGGAAACGTGCGATCAGGGGGTCTTGGAATGCTCTGTGTACACTAAGAAGGTTTGATCGAAACAGAGAAAAGAAAAAAAGGTTATATCTGGGTGAGATCTATCAGATCCAAGGTAGAGGTTTCTCCAACTAGACTCAAGAAAGAGTTGAACAAAGGATGGAAATCAGATCAAGACACTTAAGTGGATGAAGATCTTAGAAATAGAACAAATAAAGAAGGAAGAAAAGTACATAAAGGGCGTTCCCTAGTATGGTCGCCAATCTATTGTAGGGATTTTGAGCCCTGTAGGAGCTAAGATCCCTTAGGTTCTTCCTATACCTAAGATATAGATAGAGATGTAATCTATAGGAGTTTCAAGATATGATCTATATGCAAAAGATAACTAGGAGTATTTATGATGAAGAGACATACTTGATTTCTGAAGGTTGTCCCTGCATGCTCCTAGTTGATTTCTTGTGTGAATATTATCCCCGCTCCAAGAGACAATGATCTACACACAATAAAACAAGATCCTTTCCAAGATCAAAGTAGATCCATACAAATCAATTATAAATCTACTAATATATTATAACAACATGTAATTCTATTAAGTTTATTCAAATGAATACATGCAAAGAAGTACACAATTGAATAGAGGGAAACATCCAATACACCTTTTATTAATTACTGAAACAACATTACAACTTACAAATGGAGAAGTTGATGCAGCGATCTCTTTCCAAGTTCCTTTCCCAAATCTGGTAGCTAAAGTAGCAACATACGTTTACTAGTTCATTCCTCTCCCTTCCCATGGTAAATGGCTTGGTTCTTATAGGGATTTATGGATAAGGCCATATGGTTAGTAGGATAATATCCTTGAACTCATAATGGAATCCTTCTCAAGACTAAACCATGAGAAATCAGTGGAAGGTCTCATTCATCGCAACCAAGTGAAAATATGGGAGTTTCTAGGCTTGGTTGCTCCCTAAACACATAGACATATCAACAAGTTGCGCCTTGGAAGGCCAGAAAGGGCATCCAACTCACTTGGTCTCACCCTCAATGAAGGAAAAAAGTGACCAAGGGGAAATTATGTTGGAAACTCATGGAAAAGGTGACAAAAACTATTGGATTAGATAGGTGAACTCTTTAGGAGATGATGGCTCCGTAGTTAGGGGGTTAATAACTCTATAAAAATAGGATGGACCATGCCTTATACTATCTACAAACCTCTACAATTAGATACCTGTCACAAGCAAATATGGGAAGAAGAAGAGGGGTTTCTTCACAACCATACCGTCTAATGTAAGTACGATTATCCTCACAAAAACAAACTCCCTTTCCTTTGAGAAAATACTCCCCCACTTGAGTTATCCTTTTGGGTTTAGCTCCTATCAACATATGTCTAAATTCCTTAAGGAATTTATCTTAAATAAGGAGGAAAATGGAAAGGTGCCTTGTGTTTCCAAATAATAGGGTACCATAATTGAACTAGCTCATTATCAACATTAAAATTTTCCCTTAGGGGAAACCCTTCAAAGACATTACAGTACATGACTTCCAAGACCATATATGACATCATAAAAATATCTAGGTTTTAAAATATTTGGCTAGCTAAAAGGAAATATCATTTGAAATGACCTTGGCCCAATCTAAAATTTCTTCTTTTTGAAAAGAAAAATGAAATATATACATGGCTAACCTGGGAATGTGAGAACTGGACACTCTTCCCATTAAGCACAAAAACATCCATGAAAAATCACAATATGGCTCCACCAACAAAGATATGTTTATGGAAAATAGGCCGGACAACATGTCTATGGATGGAACCATACAATCCTTTAAAAAATTATCTCCACCATCATGAGAATCCATCAAAGCATCAACTTCCAGAAGCTTAAGAATATTTTTGGAATCAAGAAGTCAGAACATTATTTTGAAAATATTTGTAGTTAATATAACTGGGTTCTTTCCCCCAAGCGATACATGAATTGTTCTCCTTTTTTGGTCAAATGATGAGCACACTAGGAAACTATCTCCCTAAAGTAAAAAAAACTTCGGGCATACAACCATCATTTGCCAAGACTATAGAACAGATTTTGTTATTTTTCTTTTGTTCAAGACTTCATATCTGATACCATTGATACGCCATGGACCAATGGAAATCTTTGTCTTGGTAGGCAAGAGAATTGGTAGTATCTTTGCAAAAAGGTTCTTTCCTTCTTCTAGTTTCCATATTCCTTATTCTTTCAATTCACTTTCATATACGTGATAGGACCACTTATGAATTAAAGAGTCCGATCTTGCTTTAAAGGCTAAGTGCATGAATTACATTTATTAAACATCATTTCCATATGTACACATTCCTTTCGAAATATGGGAAAAAACAAATGGAAGCTATTTTGAAAACAAAGATATTTATGGGAAAGAGGGATAATTGATTCACATTATGTCTGGATCACTTCCTTTTACCTAGCAAATTGAAACTCATTAATGTGTAATAAGTGACCCTTGAAGAACGTGCAAGGCACATGATGTTTGTGAATATTTCATTAAGTATAGACATAGAGATATCAATCCTTATAGCCTTTTTAGTGCATAAGTTTAGAAGTGCAGAAGTGAAAGGTGGGTGGAAGTGCAAAGGCTCAAATGTATGGTGAGTTTGGAGAGAGGGATATGCAAGGTGCTTCACACAAGAGTTATGCAAGATATTAGGTGTGTGGGAGAACATATTGTGCAGAAAGGGGTATTGTGCAGAGAAGAAAGTTGTGAAAAGAGAAGAGTGATGATGGGTCTTCCGCACAAAGGGAAGTTTGAAATAAAACTAAGTGTTGTTTTGTGCAAGAAATGAATTGTGCGAGAAAATGTTTTGTGCGGAGTGCAGAGAAATTGTTATAGAAAAGGGAATCTTTGCATGGGATAGGGAATCCTGCAAAAATCAATATAATAGATAAGTGTTGCGAAATTTTGTCCCTAAGTATAAATAAAGTAAAAATGGGCATATAAAGGGTTGTATGTATGGCACAAAAGTAAAATAATGGGACATATGAAAATGGGTCAACATATTGACTCCAACTGCAGGATAGTGACCCCCTGTGGGTTGCTGAGAACCGAGAAGGCCTTAACCCATTTGGAAATGGAGTCAAGGAAAATTTATACATGGTGGACTTTACAAGAGGACTATACACAAAAATGATACAAAGTTGAATATATACATTTGTTCAGAACCTCTCATGCCCCAATTTTTGGGTTCCCATGTTCTTCAGTGGAAATGACTTATGTGGCTTGTTAGTGAGGAAAGGGAGTCAAAATGGGTTATCTAATGTCACTTAGTTAGGAGATGTTATGTTTTTAAAGTGACATTAATGAAATAAAGGAACTTTAGATTAATAAGTTACTTAAACATTACTAAAGTGACTTTTAATCTTAAAGTGAAAGTAAAAGGGGAATAAGGGTCATATCTGATTTAGTCAAAAAGAGGAAAGTTCTAGAATACATGAAAGAAGGATAAAAGGAGGGGTAGTGCTTCACTTTGACATTATGAATTGATCTCTCATTTTGGAGTTCTCTTGGAGCCATTGTTTTGTTCGGGTTTATCAAAACCCTTCCACCATTGCAGTTTAGTTTTGGTCTTGTAATATCCACCCTAGATAGATAAGGATGATCCATCCAGGATCTTCAACTAAGCTCCATATTTGGTTTGATATCAGTTTGGAGGTGTAGATTTGTAGGGGTTTCTGGTGGTGACCGTGACATCATCCATGTTTTGGATTTTTATTGTGTGTGTTTTCATTGATGTAGTGCAGCTACCATAGCAGCCATTGGATTATTGTATTCATATTTTCATTCATAATAAAACAAACCGTTATTCTCTTCTATTCCATATGTATCTATTTTTGTCATTAATATGTTTAACAAAATGTCTCTAGTGTAATGAATGCTAAGTGTTTATGAAAAAATAACGTAATAGCGTAGAAATTCATGATATCCCTATCTAGCTCTATTGGGGATATTAGAGAACCATATATAAGATGAGGAGAAAAAATTTTTTAGACGTTGTCCATTGACAAAAAAATTAAAAACTTGGTAGTCCATTGCTCTTAACATGTATGAATGGAAACCACATTTTTATTTTATTTGGTATGGTCCAATCCATAGGGCATCAAACTTAGAGTGTAAGAAGTTTTTTCTTCAGGCTTATTCCATAATAAGACACACTGATATTTGCATAAATATTTGACTATGGTACTGCGATCAAAATATTTCTTCACTACCTCATGCCTCTTCTGAATATTCATGAATGCTTGTTCTCATTGTTCCTCTAGCTACATTATTTCATGAAATATAACTTGCATTGGTGTAATCCCTTCATCTCCAATCCTGATAGAAATAGATAATGCATTCAATTCAATATGTACTAGAAATCGAGCATCCTTTCCATATACTAAAGAAAATGGGGAATGTCCAATGCTATTTTTTGGTGATACTCTACTAGCCCATAATGCATTTAGGAGTTTCTTATGCCAATCCTTTTGGTTTGTTTCCAACTATTTTCTTGAGAATCTAAACCATATTTTTTTTGGTTGATTAAACCAATCCATTTCCTTGAGGATAGTAATTTGATTATTGTCCCATTACTATGCCAAATTTACAACATAAGGCAGTAAATTTTGAACTTATTAATATTGAACCATTATCCATGATGAATTTCTTTAGAACACCAAATATTGATAAAATATTCTCTTGTGTAAACTGAATAAGATGCTCAATATTATCTTCCTTCAAAGCTAATGCTTCATGACATTTTTTAAAATAATTGGTTTTTGTTACTATGTAAGAATGGCCCTTGTTGGATTTACGATTTATGAGACTAACAACATCCAAGCCCCATCGAGTGAAAGGAATTTCCACTATGATTTTTTTAGAGGCATGGAAGCCTTATTTTCTGTTGAGATTCAACAAGAAGATCCTAGTGAAAATTATGCACCTACACTAGGATGGAGCCTCAGACTATTTTTAGCTAGAAGTCTATTTTTAGATGATGAGCAAATTCTATTTATAGATGGTGAGAAAACTCTATTTATAGATGTATGTCGACTATTATTATCCCTTAATAATAGCTAGACAATAAATATTAATCTATTCTAAATGAGCACTTGGAAATAGTTAACTGAAGTGGAAAATCAATTAGCTATAGGAAATTCAAGTTCAAAGGTTGACTGGTGGGACGTGCAAGTCGAATTAGTTGTAACTAAGTGATTCGAAGTTGTAACAGAGTTATATGTGTAGTTATGTGAGTTGTGAAGTAGTTTAACTCAGTTAAGTGAGTTAAGCTCAATTGTACTAGTTGTAACTAAACTTACACTAGTGAGAGATCAATGAATTAATTATTAATTAATTCACAATCAGTGATCTCACATGAAACTGAATATTTATCACTATTAACTACATGCATGTCAGATCTAGTGGAGACCCAGTTGAGATAACAGGTGAAATGGACAGTTTGACTATTAGTTGTGAAATTAGTGAGTGCACTCATGCAACCACACACACATTGGATGTTCCCATGAGGAATGCACAGCCTAGGCAAGAGGGATTCATTCATTGCAGGGATTTCCATTAGTAGGGATTGCACAAAGGAGGCAGGTTGTCTGGAAGCAGTAAATTGGCACATGAATTTATCAATTTTTGTATGACAGTGTGAGACGATTGTATATTGTACTAATATCTCTTGGATTAGAGTTTTGTATGAGATTGTTTCATGATCCATGATATATACATAATATATGATAGTGGGGTTTTTATCTTTATGCTTTCCCGGTAAAACATCTCTGTTATGTGTGATTGATCATTTTTCTTGATATTGCAATTGTTGATCATGTTTTAAATTCCACAAGAATATTTGTAGAAGTGATTCTGTATTTAACAGTGGCATATAATTGTTAGATCAGGAGAATCCAGACAATACATAATTTGTATTAAAATTTATACATGGTATCGGAGCTCAGGAAATTGCAGAAGCTGAGTTTGTGATTGGATAGAATTCAAATTTGCAGAAAGACTTTCTTGGTGCTACAACTGATTCAAGATTGAAATGGCTTTCAATGGATTGAGGTTAGAGTATGTAGTTGGAGTGATTCGAAGGATAGGATGGAGGCAGTACTCGAAGAAAATGGCTTGAATAAATTCATTAACAAGGATGTTCCTAAGCCAGATGCTACAGACACTGCAAATCTTGATGCATGGAAAAATAAAGTGGCAAAGGCAAGGAGGATCCTGTTGGAGGGAGTATGAGACCACATTGTCTCAAAAATCCATGGGAAAGCCACACCATATACAATGTGGAAGACTTTGACGAATCTATTCCAAAACAACAACGACCATAGGAAATTGTCGCTCAAAGATAAACTTGGGAAGATCAAGATGGAGAAGGGCGACTCCATTCCAAAATATCCCACGAAGTTTGTCCAATGTCGGGATGAGTTGGGGAGTGTGGGAATAAAATTCACTGATGATGATTTGGTGAGCTTGGCTCTCCTAGGACTTCCCAAAAATTGGCACAATTATCAAGACTCTGTTAATGGAAGGGAAAAATTGCCAGATTGGGAACGACTATGGTTGGATTTGGTGCAGGAGGAGTTCAGGCGGAACACCAAAGATGGCTCTTCATCAAATCATGATGATGAAGAGGATTTTTCTTTGGCTACCAAGGAAATGAAAGGGAAGGGGAAGAAATTCCATTCAAAATTTGAGTCTAGAGGCAAGAAGCTGGATTTGTCCAAAGTGAAGTGTTTTAACTATCACGAACATGGACATCTCACTACTAATTGTCTGTAGAAGAAGAAGAACAAGAAGGATGTTGGAGTTGCAGCTGGTGAGGCCCTGGCCTCACAATTTGAACTTGACTTCTCCTTGATCGCATGCATGGCGTCAAGTGTATTGGGATCGGTGTGGTATTTGGATAGTGGCACTTCCTTCCACATGATGGGAGATAAGGAGATTTTCAGTGAATTGGAGGAGAGAGATCTCAAAATGCATATAGAGATGGGCAACAATGGACGATATAGTGTGTCTGGAATTGGTACCATTACCTTTCAGAGGTAGTCAGGTAAACCATTTCAGTTGAAAGATGTTATGCATGTTCCAGGTCTGAAGAAAAACTTGGTCTCAGTCACAATGTTGGAGGACAGAGGCTATGCTATTGTTTTCAACGATGGAAAATCCTTCCTGCGACATAAAACAATGGGTCAAATCAAGAATATAGGGATTCTAGTTAAGAATGTCTACAAGCTGGAGGTAGTTGGTTGCGCTGCCATGATGGGCAAGGCAGAAAAACTTGTGAGTCAGGATGAGTGAAAATTATGGCACAGGCGATTGGGCCATATTCATCATGGAGCCTTGAAAATCATGCAACAAATATCTACTGGACTTCCAATGGGAACAATTTCTCAGTTAGATCAGTGCAAGGGTTCCACCATGGGGAAGTATGTAAATAACACCTTTCATGAAAAGGAGAATCATGCTTCGGTGATCCTGGAGAGAATTCACACAGACGTGTGTGGACCATTATCGGTTGCTTCAACAACAAAACATAAGTATTATGTTATTTTTTTTATGAATTTTCTCGTAAATGCTGGATCTTATTCATGCTGAAGAAGGATCAAACATTCTCAAAGTTTTGTGAGTTTAAAGAATTGGTGGAGAAAGAGTCAGGGAAGCAAGTGAAGGCTCTGAGGAGCGATAATGGTGGAGAATACATCTCTAATGAATTCAAAGAATTCTGCAACAAAGAAGGAATTTGAAGAGAACTCATAACGCCTCATAACCCACAACAAAATGGGGTCGCAGAGAGGAAGAATAGAATGATCATGGGTGAAACACGAGCTATGTTTCATGATCAGGGCCTACCAATGCATTTGTGGGCGGAAGCATGCAACACTGCGGTTTATGTGAAAAACCATTGTCCTCATAGAGTACTTTCCATGAGTAAACCTAAAGAAGATTTCAATGGTAAGAAACCTAATGTTTCTCATTTTAATATTTTTGGCTCATATATTTTTGTGCATGTGACCAAGAATGCCAAGAAGAAGTTGTTGGAATATTGGTTGTTGTCATTGATGTCAACCCTAGTCATGGGTTTTGGAACGCAAGATTGATGAAGGTATTTGGACATGAAGGACAATGTACATGCATATACAACACCCATGGATGGATAGTATACATCATGGTGTTTCTGGTGGTATGTGACACGTCACGCGGATCCTCATGGTTGAGGAGAAATGAATTTTTGAAGATGACAAAGTGAATTGAAGAAGGAAGTACATGTAGGCCCTAAAGATAATTAAAGAAAAGAATTACAAAATAAGAAAGTGTCAGGTCNTTTAAGAGGAAATCAAAAGTAAAGAAGGCCGGATTTCAAGGGAGGATGAAGTCTTTTGGTGATGTGTTCAAAGGTATGCTATTTTCAAGTCATCTTACCATTTTTTCTATAACATTTTTTCTATAAATTTCTTTGGTATTGAGAAGACATATTAAGGTACTTGTGGTAAAGTTTTATCTCTTGATTTGCTATAATTATGGAGATACACTCTGTGGAAGATAGGGTTTTTGACCAGTCCTGAAGCTAGTCAATAAACAGGTGTTCCAAGTATAACAATCATAACTTCTTCATCGAGAATCCAAATGATGTGGGAAAAATTGAATTGGAAAGAGTATGGACTATAGTTTCTTGTGTGAGAGTTTCAGAATCTGATGTTAAATATTGAGCGTGGGGAATTCTGTACAAGTTCGGTCTTCTGAATAAACCAGAATTGAACAAGGTCTACCATTCTCTCTATAACTTCTTTTTGGGGAGGATTCAAGGAGTGAAACTTGGAGAAGTTTCAGAGAATAAACTTAATAATATTATCTACAGGATCAGAGTATTCCAATAATTGAATAATTGTAGATATTGAGGAAGTCTCAGGAAGCATTATCAGGTTCTATGTGATGGTTGGTTGATGGTGATGATTTAATGTGAAGTTTTATTATCTCTTGTATATTATTGGGCGGAAGGAATGGGAAAGGATGGAGAGTTCAACTCTCTCTTGATATTGGAGGATTGTATCTTACTCTTGGAGTTTTATCCCTTCATTTGCACTTGGAAGCTGTAGCTACCTTTGGAAGTCATTACTTCCCTTGAACAATAACTATTGATTATTTCTCATATATTGTGCATGGTGTATTGTGGTGTATTGGTGTAACTCTTATACTATTGTTCATTTCTCATTGGATATAATTGAATGGTTTAAGTATAAGTTGAAAATGGTTTTAAATATTACTTGATACTGATT
>JASDQU010101387.1:222446-246412 GCA_032191745.1 Picea mariana
GTATCTAGTGAACACAAGACCAAACATTTTCTATGCGGTTAACCAACCAAGTCAAGCAATGGTTAAGCCTACCAATCTCTTTTGGAAGTTGGGTAAGCATGTCCTAAGATATCTGAGGGGCACATCTGAGTATGGTTTATGGTATAGACAGATGGATGAGGTGAAGTTTCATGGCTTCACGGATGCTTATTGGGCAGGCAACTCAACGGAAAAAAAGAGCACATCAGGGGGGATCTTTAGTATAAGATCTACAGTTGTTTCTTTGTACAATAGGAAACAAAGATCTGTGGCACTCAGTTCAGTGGAAGTGGAATACATGGAAGAAATTCAAGATGCATGTGAGGCTATCTGGATGAGAAAGATATTGTTTGGTTTGTTTGGTTCTCATTTAGATCCGACAGTGATTCATTGTGATAATCAGAGTTGCATTAAACTCTCGATTAATCCTATGTTTCATGATAGATCTAAGCATATAGATATCAGGTGTCATCATATAAGAGATTGTGTGTAGCGGAAGATCATGTTGCTTCAGTACATTCCTACGGAAGTTCAGGATGCAGAAATTCTGACGAAGGCGCTCACCAGGAGAAAATTCGAATACCATAGAGACATGATCGGGGTGAAGGATAATCCCTTTCTTGTTGAGAGGGAGTGTTGATATTCAACAAGAAGATCCTAGTGAAAATTATGCACCTACACTAGGATGGAGCCTCAAGCTATTTTTAGGTGGAAGTCTATTTTTAGATGATGAGCAAATTCTATTTATAGATGATGTCTATTTATAGATGGTGGGCAAACTCTATTTATAGATGTATGTCGACTATTATTATCCCTTAATAATAGTTGGACAATAAATATTAATCTATTCTCAATTAGCACTTGGAAATAGTTAACTGAAGTAGAAAATCCGTTAGCTATAGGAAATTCAGTTCAAAAGTTGACTGGTGGGACATGCAAGTCGAATTAGTTGTAACTAAGTGATTCGAAGTTGTAACAGAGTTATATGTGTAGTTATGTGAGTTGGGAAGTAGTTTAACTCAGTTAAGTGAGTTAAGCTCAGTTGTACTAGTTGTAACTAAACTTACACTAGTGAGAGATCAATGAATTAATTATTAATTAATTCACAATCAGTGATCTCACATGCAACTGAAGATTTACCACTGTTAACTACATGCATGCCAGATCCAGTGGAGACCCAATTGAGATAACAGGTGAAAGGGACAATTTGACTATCAGTTGTGACATTAGTGAGTGCACTCATGCAACCACACACACATTGGATGTGTCCATGAGGAATGCGTAGCCTAGGCAAAAGGGATTCATTCATTGCAGGGATTGCGCAGAGGAGGCAGGTTGTCTGAAAGCAGTAAATTGGCACATGAATTTGTCAATTTTTGTATGACAGTGTGAGACGATTGTATATTATACTGAGAGCTCTTGGATTATAGTTTTGTATGAGATTGTTTCATGATCCATGATATATACATAGTATATGATAGTGGGGTTTTTAGATTTATGATTTCCTAGTAAAACATCTGTGTTATGTGTGATTGATCTTTCTTCTTGATATTTAGATTGGCGATCGTGTTTTAAATTCCACAAGAATATTTATAGAAGTGATTCTGTATTTAACAGTGGCATATAATTGTTAGATCAGGAGAATCTAGGCAATACATAATTTGTATTAAAATTTCTACATTTTCTTTACCTAATAACTTTTGGCATGGCAACCATTTTCTTACAAAGGTATGTACATGTCTAAATAGTGTTGGCAAATAAAAACCAACTCGGATGATTTTGTGAGACATTACCATTGGAGAAAAATGAGCACCATAGACACCTTCGTGTATTTCTTTTATACCTTCAATGGACTTAGGAAGGCCCATACATGTTAATAAATTACCATCAAGGTTTCTTTGAAATAATATCCCAACAATCAATACATAAGAATTTGATTTCATTTTCAATGATCTCCTCTCTTTTGTTGTCATACCATTTAAAAAATTCCATGACCTCAAATAAAAGATAACATTTTTGTACCATTCATATCTTTCTGTTACCTCATCTTGTGTAGCAAGGGTTTTATCAATGTCTACTACTTCAATACCTCTAATTATCTTGCATAATCCTTTTCCTTCCATAGCTTTTAATGGTTTTATCTCTATACCATATTATTGTAATTTGGCCAACCAATTGGCCCATATTTCTTCTCTAAGTTGTTGAGACAACATCATCCTGATAGGAGGATATGGGATATATGTGATCACATGAGATGTCATGATGTAATTTCTAAATTAGGATGTTATCTTGACCAAGGAAGACATTTGTTTCTCCATGGGAGAATAATTTAATTCATAATCTTGCAAGCACTTACTCATAAAGGAAATAGGGTGTTATTCTTTCAGATTCTTCTTCTGAGTTAGTATTGTAGCAACAGTTTCTTTTGAGGAAAAAAAGTAGATAATGAAATATTTCTCAAAATTAGGACTAATGAGGACTGGATCTATGGAGACTGCCAACTTTATGTCCAAGAAATATTTATGAGCTTCTTTGGACCATTAAAAAACTTCATCCATTTTTATCAACTTTTTAATTGGATTGACAATGGTAACATAATAAGGAACAAATATTCTAACAAATTTTATTTTCCCGGAGACTGATTGGACTGCTTTATAGTTGGTGGGAGGCTTCAATTCTGCAATGGATTTAATCATTTCTGGCTCTATATACATTAAATCTTTTCTTATAATGTCACAACAATTTTCCTTCTGATACTGTAAACAAACATTTCTTTGGATTAAGAGATATTCCATATGGTCTACATCGTTCAATTTTATTTTTTTTATGTTGTAATAAACATTTTTCCCTCAGTTTTGAATAGTCTGTTAAATCATCTTGATAATCTGCAATGAATTTTCCTATCATCTCCTTGAATGCATGGTTCAATTTTATTTGAAATGTTGCTCTAGAATTCATCAATCCAAATGGCATTTGGATGTAAGCATATGTTCCCCATGGTGTTTTAAAATTTGTGTTATGTCTATCTTCATCTGCTACCAGTACTTGATTGTACCCATAAAATCCATCCAGCATGGACATTACTACTGAACCAGTGACTTGTTGTAACAATATTTCCATTTTAGATAGAGGATAATTATATTTAAGAGAATATTTATTGAGATATTCAAAATCAAATCATAATCAAATTTCTCCATTCTTTTTCCTTACTACCACTGGATTTGAGATCCAATCCGAACGTTTAAATGAAAAATAATTCCTCCCCTTTCCATATTTTCAAGCTCCAATTTAACAAAGGGTTTGAGTTTAAGATTAATTATCCTTGGCTTATGTCTGACTGGTTTGGTTCCTTCCTTCATAGTGTTGGCATGTTTACAACAGAGTGTGCTTGTCATTGATGGCAAAAACAATAGTGACAATAGTATGCTTACAGGCAAGAAAAGGAACAATGAGGAAATAAACAATGATGGCAAACAAGGAAAGCATAATTTCAGGAGAAGAAGCGAACAATATGAAAATCAAATCTCAGGAGGAATAGCGTGAGTATGCAGAGATCAAAGCTCAGAAGAGATAGCGATTTGCACTTTCCAAAAGTTCAGCTGAGGTCCAAGAGAAGGACTCGCAAGAGGAGCAAAGGTCGAGACCTTTGAACACTTAGAAAACCTTCTAAGTCAGAGAGATCACAAATCTCAGGAGGAAGAACGATAGTGGCCATTGGATCACCAATCTTGAATACCTGATGACCATTAGATCAATGTCGAGTGACCAGAGGAAGTGCATAGGAGAAGTACAGATCTCATCCTCTGGATCTGAGCACCAAGGAACAACAACCGTCGGATACAGTATAACTACGAAGAGGATAATGGCCGAGACCATCGTCCAACTTCATGAAACGAGAAGTCCCGATAATATCTGAAACGTTAGATCAAAAATGATCGTGGGTCATTGATATAGAGTATTTCAAATATCGGGAGTTGGAAGAGTCAGGGTTGGCTCACATTCAAACACCCAACAAGCAGGGTCACACTTTGATCACAGCTATTGATCGAAGAGAGAGTGTGGACCATTGATCTGGCACGACGAAGAACGAAGTCTGAGTTTTTGAAGAAGAGATCTCAACTATTGGATCGAGGACTAATCTGAGCCTTCATATCAGTTTGAGTGGAAGGACAGGATAAGCAAGGAAAACGTTTGAGAATTCGATTATGCGAATTCCCGTCAGCCGTCAGATCACTTTCAAGTGGAAGGACAAGATAAGCTAGCAGAGCCGCAATGCTGACAAATCAAGCCATCGATATAAGATCCCGATTGATGAACAACATTTAGTTCGGGTTTAAAAGATACGAGGAGGTTATTCTTTGGAAATTTTGAGACTTGAAAAACCTGAAGTCTGGAGAGTCGGAGTATACGACAGTCGTCCAATCAGTTTGAAGTGGAAGGAAAAGATAAGCTAGAAGAGTTGCATCATAGACAGATCAAGCCATTGATCTAGGATCATTATCTACGAACAACATTCACTTCGGATATAAAGATGTGAGGATGTTACACTCCGAAACATTTGAGATTGGAAAAACCCGAAGCCCGAAAATCTGAAATGAATAAGGACCATTGGATTTGGAGGACATACAAGGACCATTGGATCAGTGTTGCTGGGAAGTAGACCACGTTAGAAGACCACATCAACAAATCACGTTAGCAAGACTACATCAATACAGACACGTGGCAAAATCAGACAATGATAAGTGTCAAGTTGATTTGGCACTTCAGGTACGTGAAAATCACAAATCAGAGTGACACGTGGCAGCTGCTTGGCTTGTGACACATCATCAAGTAACGTAAGATTTACGTCACTCTGGGAGTTTTGATTTGAGAGTTTTACCACTAGAAAATGACAAAATCTCCAAAGTCCCAAATGTCGAAGTCCCGAAGTGGACACGAGACATATGATCTGAAAGATCACTTCGGGAGCACTCTCATCCGTCGATATACTCCAGTGGAAGGATAGCGTAAGTTGAAATATCCAAAGTCTAGAGATGCGAAAGGATCGTGTCCGTTGATCCGAAAGGGACACACATCGTTGGATCATGGACTCTGGGTGAAATACTTTTGGAGAAAGCAGAGTTTGATAATTGAAACTCACGAAGCCCAAAAGAAGAAATCAATCTCGTCCGTTGGTTTGGAGGGACACATGTCACTTGATTGTTGAGACTAAGGATCACGTGTGGACAAAGGAAAGAAGGCAAAGCCATCGATTAAAGAGGACAAATGTCAGTATATCTTCCATTTCATATGGTATCCATTCAACAACAACAGGATTTGAGATCTAAAACTCCTGGAGCCCAGATCACAAAGTAAATCTCAGTCGTTGATGTAGGAAGGTGAGATCTGGTCCGTAGACTTGAGAAGACAGATCTGAACCATTTGTTCAAGAGCACCGTCAAGATCATGAGATCGACAGTTGGGCTCCATTATAGGGCCAGAACATGCTCAAGTCTTAATTTTTTGTGAGTGGGACGCAATTGAAACCACAGTTTAGGAGAAAGAACGTGTGGAGGCTTGTAGTGAATAGTGGGTTGCGCTCAAACCGCCAATGGACGTGCTCACAATCCTGTGGTCACATGAAGCTTATAGCCCAAGGTCATATTGTGAAATGGAGCCATCGCTCACTAGAAAATAATTGGGAAGTGCCTTTTGAATAGGCATTTGGTCACCGCTGATGGTCACGTGAAAGGAAGGGGCTTAGCAAGAAAATATAGCACCTGCTACAAAGTTTTTCTCAGTAAGGGAAAAGGCACCAAAGGAACGAGCGTGCAAAAGTTCTCTTTGTAACTACCATAAAGGAATGATTGTAACTATTAGAAACGAAGTGATTGCATCTTCCAGAGAATTCGAGGAGTTGTAGGGTGACTGTCAGAGGAGTCGAGGAGTCTCAAGGTAACTGCCAGTGAAGTGAAAATTCATCATTTAGACAATTGACATATGGAAATGGGTCAAATACTTGAACTGCCAAGGAAGCCGAAGAATCTCAGGATAATGACCACTAATGAAGAACAGACTCAGTATGGTCACCAAAGAGGATGAAGAGTTGAGTGTATGCCCTGGTAGAGGATTTGGCATGATAAATATGCACAGAACAGAGAAGAGATGGTTGTTGTTGTGGAGATGTTGGCATGTTTTTTAGGAAAATAATGTGCTTGTCATTGATGGCACGAAAAACAACGATGAAACTCGGAATATTGATGGAAAGAACAAAAATGATGACAGTCAAAATATTGATGGCAAGAACAACAGTGAGGACACTCAAAAGAACGTAGAGGAGGATATTAGACCTCAACTGTCGGATCTGAGGTATGAGGACCAACAAACGTCAGATCCAGAATAACTGTGAAGAGGATAATGGGCAAGAGCCATTCTCCAATTCCGCAAAATGTGAAATTGCAATGAGATCTAAGCTGTTGAATCCAGAGGACACGTTGCAAGAGATCAACATTTCGATGACTGAAGAGTCAAAGGAAGGAGGTGTTATAACCTTTGAAGTCGCGAAATGTGAAATCGCGATAAGATCTGGACCATTAGATAATAGAGGGTTGTGGAACGTTGATATAAGAGTATTTCAGATATCGGGAGTTATAAGAGTCAGGGTTGACTCACATTCAAACATCAGAAACATGAAATCGTGATGAGATCTGGATTGTTAGATCATAGAGGGTTGTGGATCATTGATCTAGAGTACTTCAGATATCGAGAGTTAGAAGAGTCAGGGTTGGCTCATGTTCAAACATCTAAAATGCAAAATCGCAATAAGATCTGGACCATTAGATCATAGAGGGTTGTGTATCGTTGATATAGAGTATTTTAGATATCAAGAGTCGAGAGAGTCAAGGTTGAATCACGTCCAAATTCCTGACATGTGAAATTGTGATTTTGATCGCAGTCGTCGATCAGAGGGAGAGATCTCAAACATTGATCTGTTATGAAGTATTTTGGAGTTTTGTGAGGTGGGAGTTTCGAGGCAACTCATAGCAGGAGTTCGCGATATACAAAATCGCTAAGCGCTCGAATGTTTGGCCCATGGTCACAGACAACGGTCACGTGGAGAGAGAATAGAGGAAGGAGATAGTGCTTCTAAGCTCCATTTAAGATATCATGAGTTGGGAAAATCGAGGTAACTTGCAGTTGATCACCTGAAATGCGAAATCGTGAAACGACTCTTTGGTTAGCGTAAGGTCACATCCATTGGGCATGTGGGAGGAACACGCTCGGTGCTAGTTTGAGCAGGTAAAGTTTGCTAGGAACATATTTGAAAGGTCAGCAAGTCTCTATGGATTTAATCCAACAGTGTTGATTAATTAGCATTTTGATCAAAGGGTTATTGTTGCACTTCATGGATTATTGATCAGTTATGATTCAGTTAGCAGAATTGAATCATAGTTCTTGGGCGATGGACGATGTTTTCGCTTGGCAGTTTCTCTTGGAGATGCGAGGTGTAATGAAATAGATGCATTTGTATAAAATACAAAGGTCATGACTTAGTTAGGTTGGCTGTTCTCACTGGAAAAATGATTTGGACTGGGAGAAAGGAAAATCACAGTATGCACAGTGTGAGATCAAACTCAGAGAAGAGAAACATAAGCTGAACAAAACAGAAAAGGTGAAGAGAGAAGAATGTACACATACCAAAGAGCATGAGAGGAACAGAGAAATAACAGATATAAAGAGACAACAAGTCAAGCCAAATATGAACAGAGCAGAAGAATAGTGAAGTAGAGAAGAATTGCAGAACNTTAAGCACAGTAACAACTGATTCACCCCCCCCTCTCAGTTGTGTTAGTAATTTCAACAGTTGGTATCTGAGTGGGTTCCTTTTATTCATTTATTTATAATCAGGGAGGTAGGGAGGTGCTAGGGAGGACTGTAGTCCTTTTTTATTCAAGTTGGTGCTTGAATACTAGAATTTGTAGCTTTCATCTAGTTGTGGCTAGAAAATAGGGTGGCAAGGTGGTGCTTGGGAAAACACAGAGTTTTCTTTATGCAAGTTGGTGCTTGTATAAGTGGAAGTATGTGCTTCCATCCAGTTGTTGATGGAACACTTAGGGAGTTGGTGCTTCCTTTTAGTGGGTGCTAGAGAAACCAGAGAGTTGGTTCTCTCAACAAGTTGTAACTTGTAAAATAGAGGTGGTAGTCTCATTTTGAGTTGGTGCTCAAAGATAGATAATGTACAGAACATATAATACTGCCTATCATTCGAAGAAGAAGAGGTTTTGTCCCTTTATGGTTTTTCTCGTGATTTTTTTTCTTTGTGTATATAATATGTGTGATTGATGGTTATTATTTCTGTTGTTCATATATTGTATAATCTTTATGGTCACTTAGTGAAGTTTAATTTTTTTTTTAATAAACATAATATTGTTTAAGCACAGTAACAACTGATTCACCCCCCCCCTCTCAGTTGTGTTAGTAATTTCAACAGTTGGTATCTGAGTGGGTTCCTTTTATTTAAAGGTAGATATGTAAGCTTAAACATGACAAGTCATGAAGGGACTTCAGCCAATAAGCCTCCTCTGTTTGATGGAACAATTTTTTCCTTCTGGAAAGCTAGAATGAGAACCTACATAATGGCCTTAGGTGTTGATGTTTGGGATGTATTAGAGAGACTGGATATATAAAGAATGTTGTGCTAGCTTCCAAAGATGACAAGTTAGAATTTATCTTCAATTCTAAGGCAATGAATGCTATCTTGAATGGACTTGCTGAAGATGAGTTTGTAAAGGTGATGCATCTTGAATCTACCAAAGCAATGTGGGATAAACTTATTAGTAGTTATGAAGGAAATGAGAAAGTAAAAGATGTCAAACTTCAAACATATAGATTGAAATTTGAACAACTAAAGATGAATGATGATGAAACAATTAGTAAGTATTTTTTAAGAGTTGAAGAGATGGTTAATGCCATCAAGGGTCTTGGTGAGAATATTGAAGATGTATTTTTAGTTCAAAAGATTTTAAGATCTCTGCTTGATAGATTTAATCCAAAAGTTTCTACAATAGAAGAACTAAATGATCTTAAAACTCTGTCTATTGATCAAATCCTAGGAACACTAACTACATATGAAATGAGAATTAGCAAAGATAAATGCATCACTAGAGAAGCATCTTTTAAACATGACAAGAATACTGATTCATAATTAGATGATATTGAGGCAAAATTTGTGAGAAGATTAAAGAAAGGATCAGGCAAATACCAAGGAAAGTTTCCCTTCAAATGTTTTAACTATGGTAAGATAGTTCATTTTTCATCAAAGTTCCCTCACAAGAGAAAGGATCAGAACTTTGATAATGAACATAAATACAAATTTAAGAAATATAGTAAAAAGAAAATTTTGTGTGCAAACAATCACGATTCCTTAGAAGACATAGATAGCGATTCATCCTGCAAAGACAAAGTGAATGATTTTATGCTTATGGCTATGGGAGATCTTGATGATGAATACATAGGAGGTGACATGGATGATGAAGAAGCTATGGTGGATATGGAAGGTGGATTAATAAGTGCTTTGGAAGAAATTGACAGACTTAGATTTAAGAAGAGAAAACAAAAACAATTGTTGATGTAGTTTAAAATGAATGGTAAAAAACCTAATGAATAATTTGCCTTGCTAAAAGTAGAGTTAGAAGAGGCAAAGAAAATAGAGGACATTCTGGAACAAAAACTATCAGAGAAGAAAGTGAGATGTGAAGCTTTGGAAGAAGAAATAGTAAAAAACAAAAAAGAGATGGAGTAGTTTAAGGTATTGTATCACCAAAATATGTCAAGTATTAAAGCCTTAGAAGGATTAAAATCCATTCTAAATCAGCAAAGGAATCCAAATTTGAAAGCTGGATTAGGTTATGAAGAAGGATTAAGTAGTGATCAACCAAGTAACACAGAATCCATCAAGTTTGTCAAATCTACAATCATTGACAACAACCACTCTGCAGAAACAAAGAAAGATAATCGACGGCCAAGAAGGAATGAAATAAAAAGTACTAGAACCGAATATGTAGATCAAATAAATAACACAAACACATCTTCTGGTCAAATAAATCATCAACATGGAAGAAATTGACTCGCACAATGAAGACATCCATTTTCTAGGTACAAAGAATTTTTCTATGGATTTATTTTTATTTTTATTTTATTTTATTCCGTTCTAACTTTGGTCACAAAACTGTAAATTGTTCTTTAAGATTTAGATACAAGAAATCAAGATACTCAAGCAATAATCATCTACCACAGTAAATATTGAGACAACCAAGTAACAAACAATCACAGACTACAAATCATGTGATGGCTGGGAAAACGTTGCAGGTTAAGCATAACAACAATTATAAGCATAACAATCATTATGATTTGTTATTCAGTGAACCATAATGTTACACCTTCCATAATTATGGACATAAAGTTGCAGACTATTGCTTAAGGAACTATAAGCCAGATTTAACTCCCGCTGCTAAAAATTTCAAGGTTTGGAAGAAGAAAAAATATGACAAGTGTGGTTTAATGTTATCAACCCAAAGACAAAAGAATCCTTGGTATATTGACAGTGGATGCTCCAAACATATGAATGGAGACAAAAGTAAGTTTCTATCTCTAAGTGAAAGAAAATTAGGGAATTTAACTTTTGGAAATGATGCACTAGGAAAAATAAAAGGTAAAGGACTGGCAAGTCTGAGTAATGGCAAAGGAAAAGCTCAACATGTGTTGTTTGTAGATGGTCTGAAATATAATGTACTAAGTGTCAGTCAAGTTTGTGACAGATGATGTGAAGTTGTTTTTACTTCTAAAGATTGCAGAATAAAATCTTTGAATTCAGTACAACTGGTTGCAAAAGGCATAAGAACAGAAAACAATGTCTATGTGTTAAGAGAAGAAAAATAAGAATGCCACTTAAGCAAGTATGATGAAATTTGGTTAGGGAATATGAGACATGGACACCTAAATTTTGATCATATAATCAATCTTAGAAACAATGGGGAAGTAAAATATCTTCCAAAGATATCAAAGCCATATGATTCTGTTTGTAAACCTTTCCAAATAGGAAATCTTACTCGGACACAGTTCAAATCTAAGAAATTTCCTTCAACAGAAAAACCTCTTCAGTTAGTACATATGGATTTATGTGGACCATCAAGGAAGGAAGGTACAGGAAAAGAAAACTATTTCATGTTAATTATGGATGATTATTCTAGGCTAACATGGGTTGCCTTTCTGAAGGAAAAGTCTGAAGCATTCGAAAAATTCAAAGTGTTTAAGGCTCTGACTGAGAATCAAACAAGAAAAAGATTGAAGGTATTAAGGTCTGATAGAGGAGGAGAGTTTGGTTCATGGAACTTCAAAGAGTTCTGCAATAAACATGTGATCAAAATAGAGTGCACTATTCCAAGGAATCCAAAACAAAATGGAGTAGTTGAGAGGCAGAATAGATCAGTTCAATAGATCACAAGATCAATGATGAAGGAAAGGAATATTGATCATAAATATTGGGTGGAAGCAATTCATACAATTGTACATATTCTTAACAAATCTCATCTTAGGCCACACAGTGTCAAGACTCCTTGTGAACTATGGTTTGGAAGACCTGCTTCAATCAAGCATTTTAAAGTCTTTGGGAGTAAGTGTTATATCAAGAATAATGATGAGAATATTGGTAAATATGATGACCGGGCTTATGAAGGTATCTTCTTAGGGTATGCTACAAACAGTAAAGGATACATATGCTATAATAAGAGACTACATAAACTAGTTGATTGTATTGACATAAAAGTTGATGAAGAAATAACGATACGAGATGTAAACAATGTTGAATCAACCACAAAATATATAGTTGAAGTTGAAGATGAACAAGTCCAAGGATCAGAAAGAGAAGACTAAGATGAATATACAAATACTTTGGCAGACTCAACTAAGCAGACAGAAACAAAACCACCTCTCAGAATTTTTAGAAAGAATCATCTTGAAAATCAGATAATTGGTCATATGAATAAAGGAGTTCAGACAAGTAGGAAATTGATTAAAGACTCAGAACAATCTCATATTGCTTTCCTATCTATGATTGAACATAAAATTTTTGATGAAGCAAGCAATCATGACGATTGGATTAGAGCTATGAATGAAGATCTTGATTGGATTGAGAATAACAACACTTGGGAGCTTGTTCCTAGACCTAAAGATAAAAATGTAATAGGCTCCAAATGGGTATTCAAGAATAAAAAGAATGAAATAGGACAAATTGTTAGGAATAAAGCTAGATTGGTCTGTAAAGGGTATGCACAAGTTGAAGGATAGGATTTTGATGAAACCTTTGTACCAGTGGAAAGATTGGAAGCTATCAGAATGTTTCTTGAATATTCATGTCATAAGAACTTTAAAGTATATCAAATGGATGTTAAGTCAACATTTCTCAATGGAGATCTAGAAGAAGAAGTATATATGGAGCAACCTGAAGAATTTTCACTGACAGATAATCCTGACTATGTCTGCAAGCTGAAGAAGAATTTATATGAACTGAAACAAGCACCACGAGCTTGGTATTATAGGCTGGACAAATTTCTACAGGACAAAGGGTTCAAGAAAGGTATTGTTGACAATAATCTATACATTAAGTCTGAAGGTGACGATTTATTAGTTGTTTTGGTTTATGTAGATGACAATATTTTTGGATGTACTAATAATCCCATTGTTTAGTGGTTTTCTAATTCCATACAAACAGAGTTTGAGATGTCCATGATAGGAGAACTGTCATATTTTATTGGTTTACAAATAAATTAGAGTTCTGCAGGGTTATTTATCTCTCAAGTATATTATTTGAAAGAGATGTTGAAAAAGTTTCATATGGATAATTCCTCTTCGGTTGGTACACCTATGGTGGTTGGTTGCAAGCTCAGTAAGGATGATATTTCACCTGATGTTGATAAAAGAACATATCAATTAATGATAGACAGTCTTCTGTACATCACAACATCTCATCCTCATATAATACAAGTTGTTGGAATGGTAGGTCGTTATCAATATGCTCCCAAACAAATTCATTTAGTAGCTGTCAAAAGGATATTCAAATACTTGAAGGGCATAATGACTTATGGTCTGTGGTATCCTAGAAATCAGAATTTTTAGTCAACTTCTTATTCAGATGTTGATTGGGAAAATTGTGTGGATGAGAGAAACATCACCAGTGGAGGTGCATTCTTCCTAGGTGACTTGTTAGTAGCATGGTTTAATAAGAAGAAATGATCTATTTCCTTATCAACTACAGAGTCTAGGTACATTGCTACTGCTACTTGCTGCACTTAGATTTTATGGATGATACAAACTCTTGCAGATTTGAAAGTAACTTGTATTGATCCCATCCCACTTCACTGTGATAACACCAGTGCCATTAGTGTCTCCAAGAATAATGTACTTCATTCAAAGACTAAGCATATACCAATAAAATAGCATTTTATTAGAGAACAAGTTACAAATAGAGTTGTTCAGTTGAATTATATTCCTTCCACAGAACAAATAGCTAATATCTTTACTAAACCATTAGTAGTGAAACCATTTGAATATCTTCGTCAGAAGTTGGGGGTCACATCTTCTTTCGTCTAATCTGTTCCCCTTGTCATGGGGAGTACTTATTGAATATCTGTTGTATTTTTGGTAAGTATTGTAATAGCTCAGGGGGAGCATGTGTTCTTTGACATTGATGTCAAAGGGGGAGAAAAGTTGTGGAAGTTGTGGTTAATTTTCTGGATGCTATAGTTGAAGAACAAAGTAGAACAATGCAGGGTGCAACCTTTCAGGGTTGCCATCAATGCCAAAGGGGGAGATTGTTGGCATGTTTTTCAAGAAAAGAATGTGTTTTTCATTGAAACAACAACGATGACACTCAGAAGATTGATGGCAAGAACAACACTGATGACACTCATAGGATTGATGGAAAGAACAACAATGAGGAGAAAAACAACGAGGACACTCAAAAGAGTGCAGAGGAGGAGATTAGACCTCAGCCATCAGATCTGAGAGAAGAGGACCAACAACCATCGGATCTAGTATAACTGTGAAGAGGATAATGAGCAAGATCCATTCTCCAATTCCATGAAACAAGAAATCACGATGATATCTGAGCCGTTAAATCCAAAGGACATGTGGTGAGAGATCAACATTTCATTGACTGAATTCAAAGGAAGGAGGTTCTCTAACATTTGAATTCGTGAAATGTGAAATCACGATAAGATATTGATCGTTAGATCATAGAGGGTTGTGGACCATTGATCTAACAGTATTTCAGATATCAGGAGTTAGAAGAGTCAGGGTTGGCTCACGTTCAAACATCCGAAATGCAAAATCATGATAAGATCTAGAACATTAGATCACAGAGGGTTGTGTATCATTGATCTAGAGTATTTCATATTTTGGGAGTTAGAAGAGTCAGGGTTGTCTCACGTTCAAACATCTGAAATGTGAAATCACAATAAAATCTGGACCGTTAGATCACAGATGGTTGTGGATCATTGATCTAGAGTATTTCAGATATCAGGAGCCAGGAGAGTAAGGGTTGACCCACGTCCAAATGCTTTACACGAGAAATCATGATTTTGATTGTAGTCGTCGATCAGAGGGAGATATCTCAATCATTGATATGATATGAAGTATTTTGGAGTTTCACGAGGTGGGATTTTCGAGACAACTCATATTAGGAGTTCACGATATGCGAAAGCGCTGAGCACTTGAATGTTTGGCCCATGGTCACAACCAGCAGTCACGTGGATAGACAATAGAGGAAGGATATACCACTGCTAAGCTCCATTTCAGATATCACAAGTTGGGAAAATCAAGGCGACTCATAGTTGATCACCCGAAATGTGAAATCATGAAACGACTCTTTGGTTAGCGTAAGGTCACAACCAGTGGGCATGTCAGAAGAACACACCTGGTGCTAGTTCGAGCAGGCAAATTTCATGAGGAACATAATTGAAAGGTCAGTAAGTCTCTATGGATTTAATCCAACAGTGTTAATTAATCAACATTTTGATCGAAGGGTTACTGTTGCACTTCATGAACTATTGATCAGTTACGATTAAGTTAGCAGAACTGAATCATAGTTCTTGGGCGATTGGTGATTTTGTCGCTTGGAAGTTTCTCTTGGATATGAGAGGTGTAACGAAATAAATGCATTTGTATAAAATACAAAGGTCGTGATTGAGTTAGGTTGGTTGTTCTCACTGGAAAAATGAGTTGAACTGGGAGAAAGGAAAATCACAGTATGCACAGTGTGAGATCAAACTCAGAGAAGAGAAATAGAAGCTGAATAGAATAGAAAAGGTGAAGAGAGAAGAATGTAAACATACCAAAGAGAATGAGAGGAACAAAGAAAGAACAGATAGAAAGAGATAGCAAGTCAAGCCAAGTATGAACAAAACAAAAGAATAGTGAAGCAGAGAAGAATTGCAGAACAAAGAAGAAGTGGTAAGAATTGATACATTTGTATTGTTGGTTAATCAATAATTTATTTATAATCAGGGAGGTAGGGAGGTGATAGGGAGGACTGTATTTCTCTGTCATTCAAGTTGGTGCTTGAATACTGGAAGTTGTAGCTTTCATCTAATTGTGGCTAGAAAACAGGGAGGCAGGGTGGTGCTTGGGAAAACACAGAGTTTTCTGTATGCAAGTTGGTGTTTGTATAAGTGGAAGTAGGTGCTTCCATCCAGTTGGTGCTGGAACACTCAGGGCATTGGTGCTTCCTTCTAGTGGGTGCTAGAGAAACCAAAGAGTTGGTGCTCTCGACAAGTTGCAGCTTGTAAAATGGAGGTGGTAGCCTCATTTTGAGTTGGTGCTCAAAGATAGATGATGTACATAACATAAAAGACTGCCTATCATTCGAAGAAGAAAAGGTTTTCTCCCTTTATGGGTTTTCTCATGAAAATATGTCTCTGTGTATATCATATGTGTGATTGATAGTTATTATTTATGTTGTTCATATCTTGTATAATCTTGATGGTCACTTGGTGAAGTTTAAAAAATGTTTTAATAAACATAATATTGTTTAATCATAGTAAAAACTGATTCACCCTCCACTCTCAGTTGTCTTAGTAATTTCAATAGGAGATTTATTCATGCAGGTAGAGGCATGCTGTGTGTAAGACCTGAAACGCATAGAAGAGGCATAACACATTGAATGGAAATAATACACAAATAATAAAGCGCGGAAGAAAGAGATAGAGCATAAATTCTTATATTAGAGAGGAAGATAAAGTTGAGGTGCGCATTCAAAGACAGAGAAGAAGAACATAAAGATCAAGGATATGTGAGTAGGAAGACACTGATGCAAGTAGAGCAGAGCAATGAAACAAAACAATGATGAGACTGGTAAGCCTTTTGACAAACATTGTATCACTGTAATAAGTTTCAGAAAATAAAAGATTTATATTTCAGGGTGGTAGGGTGGTGCTAGGGAGGACAGTTTTCCTTAGAGTTTCAACTGGGTGCTTGAACACAGGGATTTATAGCTTCCATCTGGTTGCAGCCAAAAAAACCAAGGTGGCAAGGTGGTGCAAGGGAAAACTATTGTTCTCTGTTATACAAGTTGGTGCTTGTGTAGCTGGAAGTTGGTGCTTCCATCCAGTTGGTGCTGGAACACTCAGGGAGTTGGTGCTTCCTTCTAGTAGGTGCTAGAGAAACCAGGGAGTTGGTGCTTCCTTCTAGTGGGTGCTAGAGAAACTAGGGAGTCAGTGCTTCCTTCTAGTGGGTGCTAGAGAAACCAGAGAGTTGGTTCTCTCAGCAAGTTGCATCTTGTAAAACATAGGTTGTAGCCTCAAGAGGATTTGGAGCGTACATAAACTAAATATTACTTATCATATCAAGAAGAAGAGGTTTTTTCCCTTTATGGGTTTCCTCAGGAAATATCTGTCTTTGTATATTTCATGTGTGTTATTGATGTTGAATACTCTATTGTTTACCTCACTGCATTATTGTGATCGTCATTGAGTGTTATGTAAAGAGTTTCAAATGGGCATAATTGTTTAAGAACAATAACAATTGATTCACCCCGCCCTCTCAGTTGTCCAACAATTGGTATCAGAGATGGTTCCTTTTATCTAAGGGTAGATCCTAGAGCTTAAACATGACTAGCCATGAAGGAACCTCAACCAATAAGTCCCCCCTATTCAATAGAACAAACTTTTCCTTCTGGAAAGTTAGGATGAGAACCTACATAATGGATTTAGGTGCAGATGTCTGGGATGTGGTAGAGATTGGTTATGTAAAGCCAATTGTACTAGCTAATAAGGATGACATGCTAGAATTCAGCTTCAAGTCTAAGGCTATGAATGCTATTCTGAGTGGGCTTGCAGAAGCAAAATTTGTAAAATTTATGCACTTAGAATCTAATAAAGAAATGTGGGACAAACTCATTAGCAGTTATGAAGGTAATGAGAAGGTAAAGGATGCCAATATTCAAACCTACAGATTACAGTTTGAGCAACTAAAGATGAATGAGGATGAGACAATTAATAAAGTTTTCTTAAGATTTGAGGAACTAGTAAATGGAATGAAAGCACTTGGTGAAAAAATTGAGGAAGCCTCTTTAGTTCAGAAAATTTTGAGATCTCTGCCAGATAGATTCAACCCAAAGGTCTCTTCTATAGAAGAACTTAATGATCTAAAATATTTGGCTTTTTATCAACATCTAGGAACATTGACTGCATATGAAATGAGGATAGGTAAGGATAAATCCACCACTAGAGAAGATTCTTTTAAATAAGATAAGAATGAGGAATTTGAGCCTGATGAAATTGAAGAAAAATTTGTGAGAAGACTAAAGAAAGGATCAGACAAGTTGCCCTTAAAATTTTTTAACTGTGTAAATATAGGTCACTTTGCATATAAGTGTCCACACAAAAAGGAGGACCAAAACTCTGAAGGTGAAGAGAAGTACAAATCCAAAAAATTTGATAAAAAGAAAATTTTATGTGTAAACAATGATGACTCTTCAGAAGACATAGATAGTGACTCATCCTATGAAGATAAGGTAAATGACTTCGTGTTTATGTCCAAAGAGGATTATGATAATAAAATCACATGAAGTGACGTTAATGATGAAGAATTTTTGGTTGACTTGGAAGGAGAGCTGATTAGCGCTTTAGAAGAGATTGACAGACTCAGGCTTAAGAAGAGAAAGAAAAAACAATTGTCGATACAGTTCGAGAAAGGAAGTAAAAAACATGATGAAGACTTTTCCCTACTAAAAGTGGAATTAAAAGAGGCAAATAAAATAGAGGACATTCTGAAACAATAGTTATCATAGAAGAATACAAGATGTGAAACTTTGGAAGAAGAAGTAGTGAAAACTACAAAAGAGTTGGAGAAGTTTGAAGCCTTGTATCACCAGAATCTACCAAGCATCAAAGCCTTAGAAGGATTAGCCACCATTCTAAATCAGCAAAGGAATCCAAAGTTGAAAACTTGTTTGGGTTATGAAGAGGGGTCAAGTAGTAGTCAACCAAGCAACAAATCATCCATCAATTTTTTCAAATCAACAACCAATGACAACAACAAACCTATAGAAACAAAGGAAGATAATTAGCCATCAAGGAAGAGTAAAGGAAAAGGTGCCAGAACTGAATCTGTAGATCAAAGAAATAATACACCTTCTGCTCAAGGAAATCATCAGCATGGAAGAAATCATCCTGCTCAAAGAAGACAACCATTTTCCAGGTACAAAGAGTTTTTCTATGGATATTGTTTCTATTGTTCTAAATTTGGCCACAAAGTTGTAAATTGGTCCTTAAGATTTAGACATGAGAAATCAAGACACCCAAGGAAAACATATTTTCCACAACAAAGTATGAGACAACCAAGTAAAAAACAACCACATATTGCAAATTGTCAAATTAATTTTAGAGACATGCAACTAAGGAGGTGAATAAATAATAAAAAATCAATGAGTAGATAACGTTGAAACAATCAATTTGACCTATTGAACAATGAGTTTGAATGCTATAACTATCATAACTTCGGCCACAAAGTTGCAAACTACCATATGAAGAATTACAAAGCAGATCCAGGGATAAAGCTCTTTGCTAGAAATGCCAGCACATGGAAAAAAAAAGATAGTGAAAAATGTGGTCTAGTACTTTCAACTCAAAAACAAAAGGACTCCTAGAATATAGATAGTGGATGTTCCAAGCACATGACTGGAGACAAGGATAAAATTTTGTCTATGAGTAAAAGAAAAATAGGAAATGTGACCTTTGAAGAAGATTGTAAGGTAAAAAATGTAAACTCAGGACAAGTGGTGGCTAAAGGCATAAGGATAGATAATGATGTTGATAATGAATCCTCCCATTCAAGAAAAGAAGAAGTAGAAGAAGAATCATGTCATAAGCTGGAAGCAGAAGTTGTGAATCTTAGAAAGAAGTTTGAGAAGTCAAACACCCAAATCAAGTTCTTGAACAGTTCCATGATCCTGGATGAGATATTGGATAGTCAGAGATCACCAAATGATAAATCCGATCTTGGATACAACAAGGAAGAAATCAATACTCCTAAGAAACCTGATGCAAGTCCTTCATTTGTAAAGGGTGAAGACAAATCTGACATGGGTCCTTCATTTGTAAAAAGGGAAAGGAGGTATGACTCAGGTTCAAAGAATGAAAGCAATACTGCAATATTTATAAGATCAGATCAAGGAAGACATGCAGAAGCTACTCATACACCTCAATGTAAGTATAGACGAGAGACACCTTCATGGATGAATCAAAGGAGGCATGACAGTGTTTGTAACGGTTATTGTTTTCTCTTATGATGGATATGGTAATAAAATCCTTGGATTGTAGGCATCATGAAAAAACAATATGAGCTACAGTTGCGTAGTGGTCCAATAGAACAACATCATCCTTTAGAAACACAGGGGGTGTCATTCAATTATGACAAGAAAAGGTTGATGAAGGAGTCCCAGTAAGAGAGGTGAGAAATATTGAGTCTGCTACAGAGGACACAGCTAAAGATGAAAATGAACAAGTCCAAGAATCAGAAGGAGAAGACTCTGAGTTAGATACAAATACTCTGCAGGACTCAAATAAGAGAATCTATCCTGTCAGGGGGAGTATGCATTGGTTGAATATATGATACCTTTTAAAAAAACTGCAACATCTCAGGGGGAGCATAGTTTCTTTGACATTGATGTCAAAGGGGGAGAAAATGAGTGGTTTGGATGCTATAGTTGGAGGTCTAAGTAGAACAGTGCAGTCCTTTAGGGTTGCCATCAATGCCAAAGGGGTAGATTGTTGGCATGTTTACAACAGAGTGTGCTTCTCATTGATGGCAAGAACAACAACGAAGATAGTATGATTATAGGTAAGAAAAGAAGCAATGAGGAAAGCAACAATGATGGAAAATAGGGAAAGAAAAAATTCAGGAGAAGAATCGAACAATATGAAAATAAAATATTAGGAATAATAGCATGAGTATGCAGAGATCAAAGCTTAGAAGAGATAGTGCTTTGCACTTTCCAGAAGTGCAGTCTAGGTCCAAGAGAAAGAATCATAGGAGGAGCAAAGGTCGAGTTAGAACACTCATAAATCCTTCTAAGTCAGAGAGATCAGAAAGCTCAGGAGGAAGAACGACATTGGCCGTTGGATCACCAATATCGAATACTCGATGAATGTTAGATCAATGCATAGTGATCAAAGGAAGCGTAGAGGAGGAGTACAGATTTGATCCATTGGATATGAGCGTCGAGGACCAACAACCATTGGATCCAGTATAACTGCGAAGAGGATAATGGCTGAGAGCCATCCTCCAACTTCGCGAAACATGAAGGCCTGATAATATCTGGACCGTTAGATCACTGAGGATCGTGGGCCATTGATCTAGAGTATTTCGGATATTGGGAGTTGGAAGAGTCAGGGTTGGATCACATTCAANCCAATATCCGAAATACTCTAGATCAATGGCCCACGATCCTCAGTGATCTAAAGTATTTCGGATATTGGGAGTTGGAAGAGTCAGGGTTGGATCACATTCAAACAACCAACATGCGAGGTCTCAATTTGATCACAGCCATCGATCAAAGGGAGAGCATGGACCGTTGATATTGCATGATGAAGAACGAAGTATGAGTTCTTGAAGAAGAGATCTTGACCATTGGATCAAGGAATAATTTGAATTGTCAGATCAATTTGAGTGGAAGGACAGGATAAGCGAGGAAAATGTTTGAGAATTTGATTATGCAAATTCCCATCAGCCATCGGATCACTTTCAAGTGGAAGGATAGGATAAGCTAGCATAGCCACAACACTGACAGATCAAGCCATCGATCTAATATCCTGATTGACGAACAACATTTAGTTCAGATTTAAAAGGTACAAGGAGGTTACGCTCCGGAAAGTTTGAGACTTGAAAAACCCGAATTCCAGAGAGCCAGAGAGATAGAGTATACGACATCCGTCATATTAGTTTGAAGTGGAAGGATAGGATAAGATAGAAGATCTGCATCACAGACAGATCGAGCCATCGATCTTGGATCATGATTGACAAACGACATTCACTTCAGATATAAATATGCGAGGAGGTTACGCTCTAGAAAGTTTGATATTGTAAAAACCCGAAGCCCGAAAATATGAAATGAACAAGGACCATCAGATTTGGAGGACATACAAGGACTATTGGATCGGTGTTGTTGGGAAGTAGACCATGTCATAAGACCACATCAACAGATCACATCAGCAAGACTACGTCAGCAAGGACACATGGCCTAATCCGACAATGACAAGTTTCAAGTTGATTTGGCACTTTAGGTATGTGCACATCACAAATTAGAGTGACACGTGGAAACTGCTCGGATTGTGACACGTCATCAAGTGATGCAAGAGTTACATCACTCTGGAAGTTTTCCTTCGGGATTTTTACCACTAGAAAATGACAAAAGCTCTGAAGTCCTGAAGTGGACATGAGACATCCGATCTGAAAGATCACTTCAGGAGTACTCTTATCCATCAATCTACTCCAGTGGAAGGATACCATAAGTTGAAATATCCGAAGTCCAAAGATGGGAAAGGTTCGTGTCATTGATATGAAAGGGACACACATCATTGGATTGTGGACTCTGGGTGAAATGCTCTGGAGGCAAGTGGAGTTTGAGAATTGAAACTCCCGAAGCCCGAAAGGTGAAATCAATCTTGTTCGTTGGTTTGGAGGGCCACATGTCACCTGATCATTGAGACTAAGGATCGCACGTGGAAAAAGGAAAGAAGGCAGAGCCATCGATTGAATAGGACATATGTCAGCAGATCTTCCATTCTAGAAGATATCTAGTTAGCAGCAACAGGTTTGAGATCTGAAAATCCTGGAGCCCAGATCACAAAGTAAATCTCAGTCATTTATGTAGGAAGGTGAGATCTAGTTTTCCGGATTGAGAGGACGGATATGAACCATCTGTTCAGGAGCACTGTCAAGATCATGAGATCAACGATCATGCTCCATTGCAGGGCCAGAACATGCTCGAGTGTTAATTTTTTGTGAGCGCACGACAATTGAAACCAAGGTTTAGGAGAAAGTACATGTGGAGGATCGTAGTGAATTGCGGGGTGAAAAGCGGGTTTCCCTCAAACCTCCTATGGACATGCCTGAAACCACATGGTCACATGAAGCTTTAGCCCAAGGTCATATCGTGAAACAGAGCCAACTCTAACTAGACATAAATCGGGAAGGACCTTTGGAATAGGCGTTTGGTCACCACCAATGGTCACATGAAAGGAAGTAGCTTAGCAAGAAAATCTAGCGACTAATGCAAAGTTTTTCTCAGGAAGGAAAACAATGAAAAAGGAATGAGTGCACAAAATTTCTCTCTATAAATGTCAGAAAGGAATGATTGTAACTTCCAGAAATGAAGTGATTGCATCTGCCAGAGAATTCGAGGAGCTGTAGGGTGACTACCAGAGGAGCCGAATAGTCTCGAGGTAACTTATAGTGAAGTAAATATTAATCATTTATAAAATTGATAGATGGAAATGGGTCGAATACTTGAACTACCAATGAAGCCGAAGAATCTTAGGATAGCGACCACTGCTGAAGAACAGACTCAAGATGATTGCCATAGAGGAGAAAGAGTTGAGTGTCTTCCCTGGAAAAGGATTTGGCATGATAAATATGTGTAGAATAGAGAAGATATGGTTGCTTCTGTGGATATTTATTCATGCGGGTAGAGGCATGCTATGTGAAAGACCTGAAACAAAAAGAAGAGGCGTAACACATTGAATGGAAATAATACACATAGCATAAAGAACAAAATAAAGAGATAGAGAAGAAATGATTATCTGAGAGAGGAAGAGAAATTTGAGGTGCACATTAAGAGACAGAGCAGAAGAACAAAAATCTCAAGGAGATGCGAGCAGGAAGACACTGATGTAGGCAGAGAAGAGCAGTGCAATAGAACAATGATGAGACTGGTAAGCCTTTTGACAAACACCGCATCAATGTAATAAGTTTCAGAAAAGATAATATGTATATTTTAGGGTGGTAGGGAGGTGTTAGGGAGGACAGTTGTCCTCATAGTTTCAAGTGGGTTCTTGAACACAGGGAGTTGTAGCTTCCATCTGGTTACAGCCTGAAAAACTAGGGTGACAGGGTCGTGCAAGGGAGAACTATTGTTCTCTATTATACAGGTTGGTGTCTGTGGAGCTGGAAGTTGGTGCTTCCATCCAGTTGGTGATGGAACACTCAGGGAGTTGGTGCTTCCTTATAGTGGGTGCTAAAGAAACCAGGGAGTTGGTGCTAGAGAAACCAGAGAGTTGGTGCTCTTAGTAAGTTGTAGCTTGTAAAATAGAGGTTGTAGCCTCAAGAGGAGTTGGAGCTCCCAAGAATGATAATGTGCATAAACTAAAGATTACTTATCATATCAAGAAGAAGAGTTTTTTTCCCTTTATGTGTTT
>JASDQU010101387.1:268858-280350 GCA_032191745.1 Picea mariana
AAGATATTTCCCTTTCTTTTGTAGGATAGATAGTCTTTTTTCTTTGGTAGATTAAAGAGTAATTTGCTTATCAATTCAATAGATTTCCTTTTGTAAATTAGAAATAGTTGTGAAGTTTAAATTAAGAATAGAGTTCACTTGTTTCTTAGTTTAATTAGTTGTTTATTGATTAGTTTAGAAGTTATCATAGGTTACTTAGTTGTTTACTTACTTTAATAGAATAGTTGCTTGCTTGTTTTTATTTGCTTTTATAGGATAGTTGCTTATTAAATTTAAGTAGACTAGTTGAAGTAGTTTTGTTGTTGTTACTTGCTTATTAGATGAATAGTTTGCTTTTGCTTATTGTTATGCTTAAATAGTTTTCTTTTGCTTATTATTATGATTGAACTAGTTTTCTTTAAGTAGGGTTGTCTTTTGTTTTCTTAGAACTATCCATCGATCTTTTGTTCAAAGGTTACTTAGGGTACATAGTTTGAGTTTCTTAGTAGGGTTTTCTCATTAGTAGTCTTTTCTTGAATAGATTAGCCTTTAGATAGCCACTTCCTTTGTTAGAATATACTACTACCATCCCTTCTACCTTGCCATATATTTTGATACAACTCTAAGTTTACTTACCCTGGGTTGACAATTTAATTGAGGATTTTTACTGTGTTGTTTAGTGCATATAGAACACCCATCAGCATTCCTTCAGGGATGCCATTAAAGAACAGTTCTACCCTATTGGAAGCTATGAGGACCAATACACAAGATGGGCCACCCTGCGTTAGGAAAGGGACCAAATAGTACCATATTTCACCAATATTTTCCATACCCTGGGCAGAAAATTGGGTATCAAAGAATAAGAATGAAATCTGGTGCTCAAATATAACATTTTTTTGCATAGATACATTCAAACATAAAGGGAGTTTATGGACATCGCATCATTGGGTACGGCTTATAGAAATGTGGTAAAGATCGAGCATAAATTTAAGCAAAAGAGGAGAGATTTTGGATCTTCAAACTCCTCAAAGCTGAAGCAGGGAAGAGGTGGCCTCAACCCACAAAACAAGGAATAGAGCAAAGAGGGCCACTCTCAGGACAACCTTTCCAAGCTGCAACACAAGAATGTCTCTCCAAGTAGTCACTGGTGGCTGAGATGAAATCTTCCGAGTCAGAGGCATATTCTGACCCCGAATCAAATCCAGAAGGAGGGAAGTGGATTATCGATACTGAACCCAGTTCCATTTTCGCTACCACCAAATTCCAACCAAGAAAACCAGAAGAACCAGAGGAAGGGGAACTCCTCTTTCACTCACATATGTGGGTAAAGGGAGCTCCACTTCATTTCATTGTCTATAGTGGCAGTAAGAAGAACCTTATCTCAATAGAGGTTGTCAAGCAGCTAGAACTACCGATGACACTGCACCCGCAACCCTCCACCATTAGCTAGCTTCTCCAAGGAAGAGATCTCAGTGTCATTCAACAATGTCGTCTTCCCTATGGCACCAATCCCTTCAAAGATGACGTAGTGTGTGATATTGGTCCCCTTGAAGTTTGTGATGTTCTTTTAGGACAACCATATTTGTGGAAGAGACATGTTGTGTATTAGTCTAGACCCCGCAATTTTATTATTACTTTGAGTAGAAAATTGTACAGGATACCAGAGGTAGCACCACCTACCATTATTTCTTTAATATCTGCTAAGAAATTCAGTAAGGTCATTTCACATACTGAGAAGTTTGTCTTCTTTCTTATCCATGCTCATAGTAAGTATAAGGGCACTACCACATCTGTGGGCTCTACAAAAACCCTCTCTTTGCAGCAGAAGCAAGTGGACGAGATCGTGGAAGAGTATGGAGACATCTTCTCCTCACTCACCGGGGTACCAACACACTGCCAAGTCAAGCATCCAATTGATCTAACCCCTGGTGCAACTCTTCCTAATGTAGCATTCTATCACCACTCGCTGATGGAAAATGATGAAATCAAGCATCAGATCCAAGAGCTACTTCAAAACGGGCACATCAGAGCCAGCTCCTCCCCTTGTGGAAGCCTGATTGTACTAGTTTAGAATAAAGATGGTACCTGGCAGCTCTGCATTGATTACAACATTAAAAAAAATCACAATCAGGAACCATTACCAAATTCCCCGAATTAATGACCTTCTTGACCAACTCAAGGGGGAAAAGTTATTCAACAAGATTGATCTAAAGTGTAGCTACCACCAGGTTCCCATCGAGCCAACTGATGTATGGAAGACAACTTTCAAATCTAAATTAGGTCTCTTCGAATGGTTGGTCATGCCCTTTGTCTTAAAAAATGAACCAACCACTTCCATGAGGTTGATGGACAATGTATTGAGACCCTTCACCAACTCTTTTGTGGTCGTATATTTGGATGACATCCTCATCTTCAGCAGAACTTGGGAGTAGCACATGCAACATATTCAACTGGTTTTGAGCACTCTACTATAACACAAGTTGTATGCCAACTTGGAAAAATGCTTCTTTTTCATGAACAAGGTCCAATACTTGGGATACATTGTTGATGAGCATGGGGTACATGTGGATCCAGCTAATGTCCAAGTCATCCGTGACTGACCAGCCCCGACCACACTAACCAATATTCTCAGCTTCTTGGGACTTGCCAATTTCTACCGACGGTTCATGTTGGTATTCTCCCATATTGCATGGGCCCTCAACCAAATGACGAAGGTCGGTGGCAGGGAAAAGTTCATTTAGCCGAAGGAACAATAGCTAGAATTTGGTGATCTAAAGCATCATGTGTGCTCAACTCCATTACTCTCCTTACCCGATCTGTAACAACCATTCGATATTGAGACTGATTCATTCGACTATGTTGTAAGTGCATTTCTCACATAGCATGGTCATCCGGTAGCATACCATAGTGGGACACTCTCATATATTGTCTAGAAATACCCCGCCTATGACAAGGAAATGTATTCCATTATACAAGCCTCTCGTCAATGGAAACATTACATTATGGGAAAGGAGACAATCATCCACACTGATCACAAGCCTTTGCAATTCATACGAACACAGGGGAAGTTGCAGAAAGACTACCATCAGAATTGTGTCCACCTACATACAATAGTTCCATATCAACATCAAGAATAAGACATGAAGCACAAATCATGTTGTTGACTTCCTTAGTCGACTTCACGTGGTTTCACTCACCACCATTCTCTAGTCCTATGGGCATGAGGCATCTAAGTGGCCCCAATTTTATCAGCAAGATTCAAACTTCGCCACCACTTATCAACTCTTCGATATCACCGATTTTCACATTCTGGATGGACTATTATTCCATCTAGGCCATCTATGTATTCGTACAAGTGAGTGTGGAAAGATGATTTGGGAGGCTCACTATAGTCAGACGACATGACATTTTGGCATGTAGAAAACTATGTCCATTCTACATAAACATTTTTATTGGCCAAACCTTTGACGTGACGTCAGCAAGTATATCAGATCTTACACTTCCTGTGCCATTTCCAAGCCAAACACCAAGAAGAAAGTCTTATACACCCCTATTCCTACTCATGATAGGCCTTGGGAATCCATCTTGATGGATTACATATATAGCTTTTCATCCACCAAGAAAGGAAATGATTGTGTATTTTTGGTGGTTGATCGGTTTTCGAAGATGGCCATTCTCAGATCCTGCCATAAAAGCATCATAGCAGCAGATACTACCAATTTTTTCTTCAAATGAGTGTGGGTCCATTTTGAGATGCCAAATACTATCATCTCTAATCGGGACAATAGGTTCCTCAACACATTTTGGTCGAGGCTCTGGTCACTGTTGGACACCAGGCTCACTAAATCCACTACCTTCCACCGTCAAACCGATGGAAAAAAATAGGTTGTCAATCAAATGATTGTGCACATCCTACGCATGTATAAATCTAAGAATTATGTACATGGGATGATATTATTCCCTATGTTCAACACAACTACAATAGGGCTCTCCATAGCTCCACTAGCCATAGCCCCTTTCAAGTGGGGTTGGGATTCCAACTCTTGGGTCCCATTGAAGTAGCACTACCTCTTGCAAAAACACAGACAAATTCTTCCCATGTTCAGTATGAGGCAAACAAATCCACTAGATTCATTGATCGGATTCATCGCATCTACCAAAAGGTCGATGAGATTTTGCAGAAAGCCAATCCTAAGTACAAGCAATGCCATGATCAACACCGGGTACCACACAAGTTTCAGGTGGGAGACAAGGTATGGTTACTTTTGCAGAAAGAGCACCTTATAGAGCCCCATAGAAAGCTCCTCCCACTTTGTTATGGGCCTTACACTATCACCAAGGTTGTGGTTAGCAATTATTTTGAGCTCAACACTCCACCCTTCCTTCGCTTGCACCCAATGTTCAATGTGGACCTCCTTCGACCATATTTTCCACCATTATTGGACACATCAAAGATCGTAGAACAATTTACACCAACAGAGCTCAACCATGACTGCATGGAACAAGCATCCACTAATTAGATAGTGGAAACAAAGGTCAAGGACACTTGCCAGCAGAGGACCCAGGTCTATCGGGTTGTCAAGGCAGGGCAACTCCTACACCAAGGAAAGTGTCTCACCAGGGGCCAAATTAATCAGAAGTTTTCTCACCTGAGGAGGAACTCAATACAATGGATACCATTTCTTCTTGAGGTGGGGGGGACTAATCCAGGTGGATATTGGTGGCCATCGGGCCACCTATTCCAACTGGCTCATCTTGACATTTTTTAGTTCAACACGTTCTTCTATAATTCTTTGTAATTGTGGGTTCTACACTTCTAGGGATGTCTGAATCCCTACACTGCTTATAGGTGGATATTTGTGGTTTCCCACCTAATCCAACTAGCTTATTTTGGATTTTTTCATGTCAATACATATTTCTTTACTTCAAGGGCCATTTTGGGGCCCTAAAAAGTGTTTTTTTGGCTTGCCACAGTCAAACTGTAGACAGAGTCAAAGTTTGATAACATAACTGTTGAGGAAAAGATATGAAATGATCTTACTCAAGCATTTTCAGACTTTACTTGGCTAAATAAAAGTATACAGGAATATCACCCTATGTTTATAGCCAACAAAAATAACATCCTAACTCACAAGTATTAATTATGGGTGCTTAGGCTAGTCTTTTATCAACAAAAATATTGTTGGAAATTCACTTTTATGTATTTTTCTGAATATAACAGATGTTGAAATAAATGTAAGAACATAAGTATAGACACCAAGATGATAATCAAGATAGATGAGACATAAAGCAATCCTTTATTTCATTCCAATTCACCAAAGAGTTATTTTCTTTACAAAATTTCATATAGAAATCTTGGACCAAAGTCAAACTTAGATATCCCCGATGGAACATACAAAAGGACCTTTGACAGAAAACCAAAACCAAACTCTAAAAGTTGGATCAGCTTTCCATAGATTGTTTCCCACTTGACTCTGCACAATAGCCTTTATAAGTCATGAAAATTAATTCACAAACAAACAAGTCTACACATACTATCAAATATAGATCAACACCTCTAAAAAACAAGTGTCTAAATGATTTGATTAAACCTTGAATATTTTTGTCTACAATAAGACCCTACTATCAAAAAAGAGAATTAAGCCTTGATGAATATATGAATGAATGAAAAATGAACTATCTCAACATAAACTCAAACAGAAAACCTTAGCATGCTTCTGCTTCTATCCTTTCTTGTTCCTCCCTTTCTTCTTGTTGTTAACAATTTAGAATTGGTTGAAGTAGTTGAACCAACTCATTAGTTAAGTTAATTAAAAGACTCAACTAACTTTAGTGACGGGGAAGAGAAATAATTATAATTAAGGATCATACTTAAAATAATAACTAGTAGGTGGGACCCCTTGTAACTCCCTTTGGTTCATAACAATCATAACATAACCATTAGTTAAGCAAAAGACACCTCCTTGTGCCTCCCATCAACATATTCACTTTTGGCAATTAAAACTCATGAAATTTGAAATTGTTTCAAAATAATACTCATATATCGAAAATAAACATGCTCACTTCCCCCTGTCAAGAAGATATAACTCGGATGATTATGCAACAGGGGGAAGTGAGCGGATTTAATGGAAAGATGACCGGGAATTTGGGAATAATTCATGAAAAGTGTTAAGTATGAGAGGTTTTACCATTGTACGCATAATCATTTGACTGGAATATGCTCCCTAATTTTTAGGAGGAAAACTTTTAGATTTCTCTTAAAATCTCGATGGATGAAGAATGGCAAGGAGAAGTGGTAAATAGCCAATTATTTATAGGACAGCAGTGGAAAAATGTAACAATTTCAAGGGTCCTTCAGAGGAGAGTCATAACATCTATGAAAACTTGATTATTATTGACTAACAATTCTTTGCAGGAGTGTCACTGTGGAAAAATTGATCCAACATCTTATTTGAACAAAATGATTAAAAGATAAGAAGAAACCAAATCATGACAGAAGTAAAATTGCAGAAACTAAAACAACAGTAATAAAAGACATAAATGAAGTGAAACAGGGAAAAAACTTAACCTAGAAAGCAGGAATCAAAGGACTGTAAAGCAAAGAAAAGAAGCACAAAGTTTGAAAGAAGAGCTAGGCTACTAGTATACAAAAATTCAATCAGCATTAGAACCCTTCATGTTGGTCCCTCGCAATACTTTAAGTGAGCACTGTTAGTGCTGTAGGAGAACCATTGTCTCTATAATTCCTTTAAAATGTCTAAGTTAGTGTCCAAGACAAAAGTAATCTGGAGATGATCCAACACTTGAAATTCTGATGCAATTATCAACCCTTTGACACACATGATTAAATCATCAAGATAAGCATGGAGACTGACCAGTTTACTGAAAGTGGTCTGTATAGGCCTTTTAAAGGTGGTACTTGCATCAATTGAACCAGGAGGTAGGCATTTGTAAGGCATAGTATCATGATTAGTAAGAAAAGTGGTTTTGTAAACCCTTGCCCCCTTTACCTTGATTTTTTTGTATCCTAATAAACTGTCAAGTAAGGGTCTTAACTATGGCTCTAAAACATGTTGCAAAAATATTTCCATATTGAGAGGAGGAAAGGGATTTCTTATAATTTATTGCCTAAAAGTTAGAATACTAATACGTGTTATGATATTGTCAGTGTTCCTCGAGGTGGATTTCAAAATTGAGAACCATTCAGGGTGGGCTGAGAAAAACATTCCAATCCTTAAGAAATCTCTCAAATCCGTTCGAAAGGGCGCTTCCACCGCAGAGTTAACAAATTCTTGTTTTTTCCTAGCTAGTTTCATAATATGTTGAACAAGCCCAAGATCCAAACCACAAATATCCTCATAAAACCAAGAAAAAACCTTTTGGGGTTCACTAAGTAACCCGGTGAACCTCATCTCTTCTTTACTAGAACATTGGACATTTATTTTAACATTCGTTGAGGGTTCAAATGTCCTAATGTTCAGGAGGGATGGACTCCCAATATCCTTCATTTTCAAGGATGTATGGACAAAGTAGAGATTGAAAGGCACAATCGGGTCTGTGAGGCAAGAGTTGCTAGTTAGGAGTGGCTACAAATATAGCTAATCGATCAGCCATTGAATTCAACTCCTTCTTAACCTGAGTGATGTTGAAAGATAGAAGATTCAAGAAAAGTGCCCAAATAGTATGGGAGTATTGTCCCATCATCTTGTTGCTAGGAGGGCTTATCTTGCTTATCAGGTTCACAACAAGCTCAAAATTCCTGAAAATTGAAAGGTGACCACAATCAAGATTAAGGGCGTTCTCAATGCCTAATAATAGAGCTTCAAATTCAGAGGCATTGTTGGTACAAGCAAACTCCAATCTGTATGACAGATTATGAATTTTTCCTGCAGGGGAAACCAAGGTAATACCAACCCCATTACCTTCACTAGAGCATGAACCATCAAAGTGCATATGCCATATATCATCATCTAAATCAATCTTTTAAAAAATAATGTTATCTTCTTCAGCAAAGATGGAATACACTCCTAGGTCTTCTTCGATATAATTTACGCTAGATTGTGGAACACTTTCTATGTAGCGTGAGATCCTTCCTTCTCTAAGGACTATGATGTTATTACCATTCTTAGGAACAGATAAATGTGTACCGTTGAGTAAGAGGTATCCACCTGTTAGGGCCTGCCAATCTCTCCCCGATATAATTGAATAATTTCTTATAGGCATATCAATCACCTGAATGTTGAGGGTTGTCCTTATCTCGGGATGAGCGCAGAAAACAAAGGTTACATCTTTAATCTCGCCTATGGTTGTTTTTTGTAGACTATTGTAGGAGAGCATGCTTCTGGAATTTTCGTTTGTACAAGATAAGCCTAGCTCTTCCATAATAACCTTCGACATGACACTTGGACCTGAACCGCCATCACTGAGGAAACAATGGGAAATATTATCCATGATCTTTACAGAAATATAAAAAGGGGGGTTTTTTACAGGGTATCTAAAGTTATGTACACCTACTTTATTTACTGAGGAATCCTCTTCGTCTACCTCTTTAGAAAGATTGGATACAACAAAATATTTTCCTTCCATGAATTGTTTTAGATGCATATGTTGTTTAGGGATGACAACCATGTCTAGGAGGGCTGCATATGCTTTGATGTTGGCCAATTGATTCAAGATATTGTATTTGGAAGAGAGAAGAGGGGGAGTGATTCCTTGACTTTCAGTAATTTTAGGAACCTAGGGCGCAGCAGCGGTTGAGGATGAACTCAGGCTAGAAGAGCTACGAGGAGGATCAAATTTACCCTTGGGAGCATAGGCTTTGTTCCTAGTGTTAATAACCATGACATCCTCTAGCTCTGCAAAGTCTAGGAAAACGATAGTAGCTTCATGTATCTTACCAAAGATATTATCTCTGGCACTCTTCTTTACGTCACATGTGGTTTCTTCATGGTGCTCCATGCAAAAGTTGCACCAACTCCGAGGAAGGATAGCTTTAGGCTGAAAAAAAATTTCAACTGGATTTCTAAAGGGGGATGCAGAAGAGGATGAAACTCTAGGGTTGAGAGGGGAGACAGTACCCTTCCACTCAAATGATATCATATGATTTTTCATATCTTGTACTAGATGTAAGAGAGAAGACATGTATGTCTGTCTAACTAATTCTCCCTTGGGAAGACCAGTTCTTTCGAGTTGTTATTCATACTCTGAGAAAGTATGCAGAGCAGAACTGAGATTATCGATGGCCTTTTCTTCAAGCCTATGATGGTAGGGAGAAGGAAATGCATTGTAGTAATGCATGAAAGCAGCTTGGTTCTGAGGGCAGATAAGTTCATGGATTTGATTGTACAACTTGGTGAAACACAAGTTGAAAGAATTGATGGTCTCACCATATTTATAAGTGACATTATTGTATTTCCTTAACTTCTTGGCAGGGCTTTTGGATTGCCCATAAGTGGATCAGAACCAATATATTAACTCCTCCCAAGTAGATAATATCTTAGGAGGAAGGTCAAAGAAGTCAGCCGCAGCCTTTCCTTCCAAGGAATTGACAAACAAGCGCATGTAAGTGTCGTTGTCGTTAGCCCTTATGTTATGACAAGCATTAGAAAATGCCACTAGGTGTTCATTGGTATTGACAGTGTTATTTCCTGAAAACGTAGGCAAATGCTATTTAAACTTCGGAAGTAGGCAAGTAGCAGGTGTTAGGTTAAGAGGAGAGGACAGATGCCATGGTGTGGTTGTGGCATATTCTTCAAACTGAAAAAGACCATACTTTTGAATGACTTTGGTGGGGTTTGTAGTATATTGGACAGGGATATGGTGGTTGTACAAGCTACCAATCACATATGACAATGAATATTGGGAATATGGAGCATTTCCAGTGCCACAAGAGCCACCACTAGATGCCATCTTATGGATAATAGATGAAGGAAAGAAAGACAATTTGGATGAATCATATAAAGTTCTCCTTAGAGAACTTTTTTGGGAAGATAACACAACGTTTATTCTTCCTATTTCAGCGATAGGATTGATTTTGGGTGACAAGCCTCTTCTTCTTCTAAAAGCACGAGAGTCTAAGGACATGAAAGAAAGGCCAAAACTAAAGAAACAAAAGGTTATTTCTGATTTCTAGGTTGTCTATGTCTAGCCCCCAACTGTTCTTAAGCACTAATATCTCATTCAATTGCTTCCCCGTAATGGTTAAGTTCGGCATGGGTATTGGTGGTGTCTAGAATGGTGTTAAACAAGTTCAAAGCAATGTCGATCTGGTCTTGAAGACCAGGCTAGATATTGGGCTACCTTGCAACATGAACAGTCATCAATAGAAAAATAGTCAAGGAATCAAATTCAAACGAGAAAGATGTATCGATGAAAATTGAATATAAAAATTAACCAGAGAGATATCGAAGATCTCCCCAGTATGGTCGCCAAATAAATGTTGAGGAAAAAATATGAAATGATCTTACTCAAGCATTTTCAGACTTTACTTGGCTAAATAAAATTAGATGGGAATATCACCCTATGTTTATAGCCAACAAAAATAACATCCTAACTCACAAGTATTAATTATGGGTGCTTAGGCTAGTCTTTTATCAATAAAAAGCTTGCTCAAAATTCACTGTTTATGTAATTTTCTGAATATAACAGTTGCTGAAATAAATGCAAGAATAGAAGTATAGATACCAATATGATAATCAAGACAGATGAGACATAAAGAAATCCTTTATTTCTTTCCAATTCACCAAAGAGTCATTTTATTTACAAAATTTCGTATAGAAATCTTGGACCAAAGTCAAACTTAGACATCCCTGATGGAACATACAAAAGGACCTCTGACAGAAAACCAAAACTGAACTCTAAAAGATGGATCAGCTTGCCACAAATTGTTGCCCACTCGACTCTGCACAATAGCCTTTATCAGTCATGAAAATTAATTCTCAAACATACAAGTCTACACAGACTATCAAAGATAGATCAACACCTCTAGAAAAAAATTGTCTGAATGATTTGATTCAGCCTTGAATATTGTTGTCTACAATAAAACCCTGCTATCACAAAAGAGAATTAGGCCTTGATGAATATATGAATGAATGAAAACTGAACTATCTCAACATAAACTCAAAGAGAAAACCTTAGCATGCTTATGCTTCTATCCTTCCTTGTTCCTCCCTTTCTTCTTTCTTTTAACAATTTAGAATTGGTTGAAGTAGTTGAACCAACTCATTAGTTAAGTTAATTAAAAGACTCAACCAACTTTAGTTAGGGGGAAGAGTACTAATTATAATTAAGGGTCATAATTAAATAATAACTAGTAGGTGGGACCCCTTGTAACTCCCTTTGGTTCATAACAATCATAACATAACCATTAGTTAAGCAAAAGACACCTCCTTGTGCCTCCCATCAACATATTCACTTTTGGCAAATAAAACTCATGAAATTTGAAATTATTTTAAAATAATACTCATATATCCAAAATAAACATGATGTCCAAAGAATCCCAAATTCAACTATCA
>JASDQU010101387.1:305480-316655 GCA_032191745.1 Picea mariana
TAAAATAATTTTTCTTGTTAGACACACTCAATGGGTATTCAACCTCGTCCCACTATGAAAGAAAAATGGAGAAATTCGACTTTGTGTCGATTTCCGGAACCTCAACAAAGCATCTGATAAAGATAATTATCCTGTTCCTCCCATGGAACAGATACTTCAACAAGTATCTGGTTCCGAGAGGCTATCCTTACTGGATGGTTTCTCTGGATACAACCAAGTCTTGATGTCTTTTCCAGACCAATTGAAAACTACCTTCCGTACCCCGTGGGGCACTTATGCTTATCGCAAGATGCCTTTTGGATTGATTAATGCTGGTGCTACCTTTCAGAGAGCAATCGATATTTCTTTCTGAGGCTTGATCAATCACTCCATAGTAGTCTACTTAGATGATGTAACCATTTATTCTAAAGACAAAGACGATCATCTAGCTCACCTACGAGCCATTCTGCTACGATGTCGTAAATACGGCATCTCCTTGAACCCTAAGAAGTCCATCTTTGCAGTAGAACAGGGTAAATTACTAGGATTTATTGTGTCTAGCGATGGAATGATTATTGACCTCGAGAGAACCCAAGCCAAATGTAAACTAGATCAACATCAACAATTGATTAAAAGCTGGTTTGATTCTAATTCTGCTTCTGATAGAAATTTTGAAGTAGGCGATCTCGTCTTAAAGTGGGACAAACCACACGAAGGGAAGGGTGAACACACTAAATTTCAAAATTTGTGGCTTGGGCCATTTTTGATTGCTGAAAAGTTGGGTCCTACTTCCTTTCGTTTGCAGAATCTTGAAGGACAGCTTGACACCTATCCGGTGAATGGCCAGGTCCTGAAAAGATACTTTGCCTGATTTTTATCCTTGTATATTATGTAAATATTTCCTTTTGTTTTTATTTTTTGCCTTTGTTTTCGTTTTGTTTTTTATTTGATTGATCAGTTTGGTGTGTTTTGTGAAACATATGCATGCCTGTGCACTGAGCCATTCAAAAAAAGACTATAAGAAAATCTCTTCGTTGAAATAATTTCTGAAAAATTGTACAAACATCAGTGATATATATTTCTGAAAATGATATTGGAAAATGTTGTTTGAAAGAAGTTTACTATTTCAATCTCTAAGTGAAGTTTGCCATGATATTCTTTATCTTTTTACGCTGTCCATTTTCCGTAAAGGAATGACTCAAAAAAGGGTGTCTCCCTGTCAAAGTAAGTTGTTTTAGAAATAAAACATTTCTGGAGCTGAATAAAGGACAGTATTTAAAAAATTCTAATGAGGTCTGAAAAATATGAGAAAAATATCAAGATTTTTCAGCGTCACCCCGCTCAGCTATCTATAAAAGAAAATAAAAATAAAAATGTTAATATGAGCTGTGGGAAGTGTTTGTAAACCCACCGAGATACTAAACAGGTCCGCTGGAAGCGGGTAAATACAAGCATGGCGCCAAGACAACTTCGTCGGGGTACTGAATAGGCCTGCTGGCAGCGAAGCAATGTCAGGTAAATGAAAATATGTAAAATTATAAGAAACCTCTTTGAAAAGTCCTTTATGATGATCTAGAACTTCTTGACAGGATACAAATGTCCGAGTGGGTTAAATGGCAACCCTGTCGAGGCTATGGACGCTTGCTGGCAGCAGTGGCCATGCCCACAGTATTGAATATTATATCATAAAAATCATGATTTGCTGATCTTGAGACTGTTATTGGTTTGCATCTTTTGAAACATCGCTGAAAAAGATAGTTGATGATGATGTTAGTACGATTTTCTGGTTGTTGTTTTAATTCGAATTTTTCTTTGTTGTCCTGATCTGAATTCATTTCTTTTGACAGAGATAACTGCTTCTCCCAGTGTGTCGCCATTGTTGGAAGCCAACTCATTTTTTTTTATTGCCCTAAAAAAGCTGCCTACACCTCTTGTCTTCTAAACGACAAATCATCGTCGCATTGTGCAACTAGACATTTGTTTCATTTTTGCGACAATTGCAATTCGGTCTTGATTCAGTTTTCACAATTGAAAGTGTGAAAACCCCTCCATCATTGTTTGGACTATCGTTGTCTTTTATTAATTTTCTGAAAGGCACTTTGCCATCGGTTTATCACATGACTGCAAAGGTTCTTTCAAACTATGTCCCTTGGCTTACTCTTGCTTTGATTGCACATTTGGATTTATTTGATTAATAAGCCATTGAGCATGCAGATTTATTGGTTACATTTGATTCTATAAAGGTCATGATTGATGTTGGTTTTATGTGATATGTTTTGAGCTCTTGACTTATCGATTTTATAAAACCATTTGTCATAATGTTTTATAAAACATTGGTTATCTATTTTGCTATGAGCGCATGATCAATATGAGTTTTGATTTCAGTTTGAAAGGCAAAGTTTTGAAGTTATGAAACCCCGATCGAGTAAACTTTTGGTTTGATAGTCTGAATTTATGCAATGGCACGATTGGATTAACATTGGTTTAAACGTTTGTTTTTGATTCAATGATTAATACGATGGTGCGTTGGTTAATGTTGGATTTCATGTTGGATTGAACTATACACTTGGTGCATGAATATAACATTTGGTTTTGGTTCTACATTTGATCGATGGCATGTTGATATGGTTACACACTGATTTGGGTTAGCCGATTAATGTGTTTTAAACGTTATGATTACTGATGGAACAACGCTGTACCCAGTCATTAATACACTGCATGGTGGTGATAATCCCACCACCTTCGCATGCATTACCTTGATTCATTCCCCTTTGAGCGCTTGCAGCTGTTAAGCCATATCGTTTTTCTCCTCCATTTTGTATTGTTCAAACCAAACCCTACCATGCACAGAAGCCATGGCTCCTGTTGTAAGAGTCGAGCCTAACGGTTGCCAAGCACTGCTGATGTTTGATGGCACTTATAGCAACCTGGAAGAATTCGGATGGCTCCCATTTATAAGAAATTTCGATGGTTATAACCTTATCGTGGCTCGGAAATTTGCGTTATCATTCGATGGCTGCCGAGCCAAAATTGGGGATGTGCAACTAGAGATTAATGAGAAATTTCTTACATCGGCAACCAATCTACCTGCTACAGGACATAAGTGGTCTAAAAACTGTAAATTGGAAGATGTCTCGTGGACATTGCTCTTCCAATATCGAATGGTGAAACCCTGCGACAAAGGATGGCCTGCAAAAATTTTAAAACAGTGCTAGCACGACCTGCTAATGATAATCAAGAAATTCATTACTTGCGAGGGCAGGTACGGGTTCATTTTCTTGTTTCACCTTCGTCTATTGATGATTTTTATGGGTTTTGAACTCAATGTACCACACTACCTTCATAGAAGTCTGTTTAATATGGCAAAGAGGTACAAGCGCAGCCAGGCCGATACCAGTCTCTTCCATTTGGGGTTAATTAAAATCATTATGGTCTATGAGTTGGGGTTATGTCATGACAGTTAGGGTGATTTTCTCAGTCGTAATGGCTTTGAAGAGTCAAACCCACCAGAGGTTGATAAAGCTGTGGTGAGTGAAAGCAAGCCTACCCCTGTGCCTTACAGTGTTTTGCTACCCAAACCTCTACCCGACCCACCTACGAACTTGCCCATGTCTGTGACCAAACAGGTCGAAATTGCTAAACCCGCAGTCAATAAGCCTAAAGCTAAAGCTAATGCTAATTTTAAAGGCAAGAAAAAAGCTCGGTTAATCTCTCGCATGGAGAGAAATAAACCGAAACCCTCTGCCAATTCGGAGCCTATCGTGGTCAGTGAAGATTCTGATTCAGAGATTGAACGTTTTCTCACAAATGAGTATCCTTACTCAGAAGGCTTGTGTGACAAACCTCCTTATGACTTTGTCAAGATTTTACCACCTTGTCTGCGGGATAATCCTAATTTTCCTGGCATTGAACTACCTCGTGGAACCCTCGGTGACTCATCGAAACCCTCATCTTCTCAACTAGCTGTTCCATCCTACGATCAGTGTGGGTTATGGTTGGAGAGGTACTACTTAGATGTGCCTATGTTGCAATCCAGAATCCATGCTTTGGAAGACCAAGTGGCAAAGCTCACTGGTCATAACGCGAAGATGAAACCCTCTGACAAGAAGCAACAAACTACTGGTTCAATTCTGTTCAAAAATGTCGAGTCAGCTACGGCAATCGTCAATTCGAAATTGGCATAGCCTCAACAACCTCGTTGGTATAACTTTCACACATTTATATTGCACATTCATAAACTCTGTGTACATCATTTACCTGCTCTGTTACATAAACATGCATTGTTGTATATAACTTGTTTTGGTAAATAAAATTTTGTTATTGGATTTGGTTTTGATTCTATTAATCATAACATGGATTTGATTATTTTAAAACGGTTGCAATTGAATGTTCTGTTGCATCTATTATAGACAAGCCATTTTGCATTTTGAAACACGATCTATGCTGCGATTTGAATTGGTTATGATGCACATATACGATGGTTGTCTGTTGCAATTTTATATGACTTTGACCAGCCTGAATATGATTTGGATTATGTTTAAAAAGGGTTTTGTTTTATATTTTCCAAATCGTGAATTGATACAAATCGTAATAGTCATACATCTCCCAGCTAGTCAATTCACTGTGGTTTGTTGACTAAATCGACCCTGTTCTATTTTGAATTGAAATGACAATATATTTTGAGTTACGAATGGATTTGTAAAACAAAACAATCATGCCCAGGATGACGACATTGTTCTATAATTGGTCCAGACCCGATTTTATTTGATTTCTTTCCAGCTTATGGTTATCAATGTTGTTCGATCTTGACTATGTTACACCCAACAATTGAAATCTATGGTGGTTTTTGGTCAATACTGTTACCCATGTTTTATTTTGAGTATATCGTAATAGCCTTTTCATATTTGATTACAACAGAATCATATGCATAATCTATACAACCTTCTTATCTTTACTATTGGTTGAAAAGACATATGTATATTGTTACAGCTGTAACAAATCTATTCAATAGATATCGATTTTAGTTATGCTGTGGTAAATCATATCTTATATGATTTCGATTCTGATTGTATTGATTACTATTCTGGTCAATTATGGCTGTGTTGATTAAGATTATATCGTATCTCACATGGTTCGATTCACTACTTAATTTCATCTAAGTCGAAACAGGCTTGTCAAAATTTGACCATGTTTTACGGTGACTAAAAACAGAGCATTCCTTACTCTGTTTCAATTACATTTATTTTGATAGGGTTTAATCTAAATGATAATTTCTCTTGAATTATTAGTAATTCGTTTTGATGAAAAGAAAATTAAATTGGATTTGATTTCTTTTAAGATTTTATTTGATTGATATCTGATTCCATATGCTATTTTAGACTAGCTACAGAATCAGATGATTCTGTAGCTAAGTCTGTGGAGTCAAATTTTTATTGTTTTCTTAATAAAATATCCTTCTAATATTGATCTTTGTGTTCTATTGCAGGCAAATTCGAATTGGCAATAGATATGATGAGCAATTAGTGGATGCTTTACAGATTCTAGTTGCATTTTATTTCCTTAGTTTAGGGGATTTTGGGATTTTTCCCAGATTATGTAAAACAATTTGCTATTATTCACAAGGATGTTTTACCTTGTGAGAAACCTATATAAACCTATGGTTTTTGTAATAATTTAGATCCTCAGTTGTGGGAGAACAAGGATATGGAGTTCTGTTACAGACTGGAGCAGAATTGGTGTTTTGTCATAGCTTTTGCTTTTCAATATATCAACATTTTATTTCAAGTTTTGTATATCACTTTGTTTATGGTTTATGATACTTTAGCTATCTAAATCAAATTCAAATGATATAATTTTATTACTGTTATCCATATCTTGTTTCTTCCAAATAGATAAAAGACATAACAATTATTAATTCATTTTCGTGAATGATAGCTTTGTCTTCTTCATAAATTGAATTGTTATATATAAGTTTTCTGCATAATAGGTTTCCCTTATTGCAGAGATTTATCATCAGAAGATTGTTATGATTTTCTTTTATGTCTTGTTTGTCCTGTAAAACACTTCAAGAAGTAGCATAGATGATCATTTACGAGAAGCTTAAGGACTAAATGGTGTGAATTTCTTCCTCCAACCAGCATAAAAAGTCATCTTGCACAGGGCAGACTTGGAGCGTTTCCAGGTCAATTAATTTGTTGCTTGCTATTTTCATTAAGTAGTTTAATATAGATATAAGTTTAATTAGATTTATATTAGATTGTTTAATTTCAGTAAATATATTAGATTTTTTAATTTCAGTAATGTTTCTTTCTTCTTCATAAAATATAAAAAATCAAAAAAGAGATTCTTGGCTGTCTTAGGGCAGAATACACATGATTTTTGCAGGTTTTAATCAAATCTGTAGGTTGTTCATAGTGTACATTTGTGAATAAGAAATATTACAGCTAATAATTAGATAGTCGATTTGAGTTATTACAATAGTAATTAGTGGATTGTATAGAATAATTAGTATTTAGTATATTAATTCCTTTTCTTTGTTTTATTAGTTTCTAGCTTCCTTTATTTTAGTTAGTTTCTTGTATTTAGTTATAGTTTAATTTGTTTTATTAGTTTAGTTAGGTTACTTAGCTCAGATCAATTCTCTCTTTGGTTTTCTTAGGAGACCTCAGAGCGGCCAACGGAGCCGTTAAACTCGTCAGGGTGGTCCATTCCAAACGGCTTGGGTTATTTAGACAACCTCGGACCGGTTCCACTCTCCCAGTTGACGGACGGTCAATTTCTCCCATCAACAGAGGGAGAGCATGAGAAGGTCATGATTTAATGGCTTTCACATCCACTCCATCAGCTTGGATCCTTGATTCATGTGCATTGAACCATATGGCTTCATCAAAAGATGAATTTTCCTCCATCGAAGAAAGCACCAGATCCCCAATTTACATGGGAGATGCCACACCCGCAAAGGTGTGCGGAGAAGGAATTGTTGATCTTGAAGGGGGATGCTTCACAAATGTGCTTCATGTTCCCTTTATGTCTGAAAATCTTCTCTCAATATATCAGATCACTCATTCTGGCTCTGAAAGGAAGGTGGAGTTCACTTCAGACTCCACAGTGATTACCGACATTTCCATAGGCTCACAGCTTGCACATGGAATTGCAGATCATGGTTCTCGTTTGTATTTCTCCTCCCACTTTGTTCCTAAATATATTAGCATTGTATTTCTATCACAATATAATGATATCAGCAGGTTATGGCATGAAATATTTGGCCATCTAAACTATAATTACTTGCATCAACTCAGCAAGGAAAACATGGTAGAAGGATTGCCAGCTATTAAATTCACAAGCGGTGTATGTCAAGGATGCATTCTTGGCAAGCATCCAGAGAAAAAGTTTGAAAAAGGGAAGGCACAGAGAGATTCTTCACCTATTGGGATGATTCACAGTGACATTATGGGCCCATTCCCACATCCTTCAATCAGTATACAACTACAACACACAGTGCCATATACACCACAACAGAACGGTGTTGTGGAGAGGAAAAACCAGTCCTTAAAAGAGATGGAAAATTATATGCTATAGTCGAAATCATTATCTCCCAAGCTATGGGATAAATATATTAATTTTGAAACATACATTCAGAACCAATTTCCTCACAAATCACTCAAAGGCATCACTTCTTTTGAATGTTGGACCGGTAAGAAACCAAAAGTGTCGCACTTTCGTATTTTTGGTTCACAAGCATGGGCTCACATTCCGACAGATAAGAGGAAGGCTTTGGAGCCTCAAAGTGTTGAATGCATATTTATTGGATATCTGGAAGGTGTCAAAGGATATATGTTTCTGGATTCTCACACTGAAAAGTTCATTCTAGCTCAAAGTGTGAAGTTTGAAGAAGAATCATTGCATGATTTTTCAGAACACCCTGCCAAGGAACCGCTTGTTGTCACTGATGAGGAGGAGTCAGAAACTTCTTCGAGAACTTAATAATAGCCATTAGAGAAGCATTTTAGATATGATATAGAGGATGAGGAGTAGTTCATGGATTCTCCAACTCAATTGTCAACTTGGGAAGAGAAAACCCTGCAAGATGCAGGTGAACTAGTCGGTGATCCTATGGATACAAGAAGGACTAGATCACAGTTTTTTGGGGCTCCTCAAGCCATGGCTACCACAGAACGTTTGCTTCTCATAAATTTCTATATGTCACTTGGTTCAAATCCAAATTCACACTCTGAGGTTGCATACATCTTCACCAAGTCCTTCACTGAAAATAAATTTTCATCACTGAGAGCTATGCTTGGAGTGGTGGAGACAATTGAGTAGGTCACTTTTGGCCAATCAATATTTTTTTCCTCTTTTTTCGCGGGGGGGGGGATTCCCACCAGGTTTTTCCTCTTTCCTCTTTTCATGAGGAATTCTTTTATGTAATGAGTACCTAAAATGGCCAAGTTGTCGTGACTCAAATTTTTTTGTCATTACAGTTACGCTTAAGGGGGGGTGTTAGAGCATATCCCTAACTTACATTAGTTTATACCTAGCCTAGACTCCTAGATATTGGTTAATACATTAATTTACACTTAATTTCACCTAATTTTTCCACATAGAGAAGAAGGGCACCTCATCCCTAGATTTTAGGGAAAACTGCTAATTTTAGATCAAGACTCAACTCCTGGTTCTTGATTTTCTTGATTTTTCTTGATTTTCTCGATTTATTCTTGATTTTCTTGATTTATTCATGATTTATTCCAACTCCCCCATGCAAAAAATCATCTATTATTAGGGAATGTGCACCTCCTCTTTGAGTGAGATATTTATTCCTTAATTAATGATTTTTGTCGTTACTATTATTAGTAACTACTATTTCGGGTCAGTTAAGTGAGTTGGAACTACTTTTCTTATCAGCTATGTGATATTAAGTGAGATAATGTGCATCACTTAACTCCTGTTTACATTAATGATTGTGTGACATGTATCTTTAGTGGTCTAGTTCGAACTATGTGGCCTCCCTTAGCTTATGACACCTATTTTAGCTATTTCTAGCTTTTTTTGACTAGAATTTCTATGTTGGAAATTCTATATATTCACCTCCTCTCTTCATTTTTGAGGATGGTTGATCATGTATATTCATTTTTTATTAATATAATTCTTTGATTTATGGAGAAAAAACTTTCTCTCATCTCTTGAATATCAACAAATTGTTTGTGTTCAATTTAACTAGAATTCTAGATCTATCAGGGTTTTTGCAGGAATTCTACAGGGAACTTTTCCACTCCCACCACCTAACATTCCTCCAGCCATCACCCAGTTCAAAATGATTTCGAATGATACTAGCGAATCCATTGACTCATATGATCCTTGGGTAGTACCTCGTCCATATGAATACGACATTTACGGTGATATAATTCCACTTAGTATAATTCAAATAACTTATGAAGAAATACATTCTGCCTCCGTGGTTTCTTTTGACACAAGTGACCCCATGAGTCACGTCTTAGATGAGTAATCTCACTCTTCTTGGATTATTTATATGCCATCTCCTGATCCTTTTGATGATACTTTCCCTATTGATGAGAGTATCTTAGAGTTCAAGTCTTTGGAAGAAACCCCTTGGGATGATAGTCATCATCATTCCCCTTTCTTCCTTGAGCTCAAGACTATTGAGACTCATCCTAGAACTCCTTTCTTACCTGATATATTTACAAATTCTCATCATGATGTTTTATCTAAAGGGAATTTGGGAAACATATCTTCTACTATAGCAATTGATATCTTAGTCAAACCTAGTATCGTGGAAAACATTCATATAAGTGCCTCTTGTTCTCCTGATGTAATACAAACTTACACATCCCTCTTCAAATAAGTATATGGTATATTTCCTTGGTATTAAGAAGAAATTCATGGAATTGACCTGCATGTCATTATTCATTAAATTAAGACTTATCTTGAAGCTAAGCCTACTCAGTAAAATCTTCACCCCACTCAACCACAGAAAGTTGTTGCTATTAAAATGGGAGTTGAAAAATTTATTAAAGCCATTTTTATTTATCCTCTACCTCTTACTGATTGGGTTTCAAATATTGTAAACAAAGTACAATCCGCCAATGTATTAATTATAGGGATATCAATAGGTTTTGTCCTAAAGATAACTACCCAACCCCTTTCGTCGACTAGATCATTGATGATTGTGTTGACAATGAAATATTCTAATTTATGGATGGTTTCTATGGGTATAATCAAATTAATATACTACCATCATATCAACACAAAACCTCTTTCATTTTTCCTTGCGGTACATTTTCCTTTAAAAAAAAACCTTTTGGACATAAAACTGTCGATGCAACTTTTCAGCAGGCTATGTCTTACATTTTTCATGATAATAAGAATATTGTACAACCCTATCTTGATGACTTACCTACACCTTCTGATGCAGGGGCATAAGTTCTCAGCGCTAGAAAATCTATGGTTGTTGAAAGTCAAAGGCAAATTTTAGAGAGAGTGGTTGCTCTTTAATTTTCTTGTTGTATTTAGTTCAAATTGAATAAATGGTCAAGGATCTCGAATCCTAACAATGTAATAGTTGTAGGAGAAGTTAGGATTACCATCAGGAATTGTAGGATCTAAGTAGATTCGATCCATACTTTGTGGATCTGAAAACCTACGTTTTTGAATTGTATTTAAGCAACTAAACCGATTGGTAAAAGGATGAGAGGGTACAGGATCATTGCAGAGAAAAGAAAGAGAGACTTCATTTATAAAAGTTTCAATATATTCGGCAACGTTTTTATAACTGAGAAATCCTCTTCATCTGCATGTGAGTTGTTGTGATATACAAATATATATGTGTATACACGATCTGGCAATATTAAAAACCTCTGGCATCGAAATTAATGCTAAAAATGAATTTGTATTTTCATTCTGTATGTAATTGAGTCCATGGTTGAAGGCACCGGAATGGTTGATGGTTCAGATCGCCCGAGGGGATAGACGATCAAACCCTGAGCGGAGTCAAGAATATAAACGATCGAGGGCTGAAAGGAGCCAAGAAACGACGGCCCAGATCTCAGCGGAGACTGAAGGGTCCAAACTCCAAGGCAATTGTTGATTTCCGTTGAGGCCACGTGTTTGTCAAATGTGTGGGAGCGGAAATTGAAGGTTAGTACGAAAGACGAGTCTGTGGTCATTTCCGTTGAGTTCTTT
>JASDQU010101387.1:316705-328094 GCA_032191745.1 Picea mariana
CCTTCATCTTCGTAAGGCCATAACTCTCAAACCAGGAGGAGTTATGTGACATTCCACATACCACCAGAAATGGCATGACAAACACTATCCATCTAGGATAGTTTCACCAACAATTTCCTTGATCTTCATCTCGTTATTCCTCATACAAGCATGGGTCCTCCAACCATTCTTCTAGAATAACTCAATCCGTAAAGCGTCTTCACGTGAGGGCTTTCACCATAAGGGGACCACTTTGGAGTTCCTCCATTTGTGCACCTTATCAATCATGATAAGACAATAATGAGTCATCTATACATTTTTCCAACAATGCATCATATACCGATGAAACCACATCGATCCATCATGTATCAATGACAACTCATTGATCCTCCTTTGACATCAATCAATCATTTGACATCAATCAATCAAACCATTGGCATCAATGACAACATGACCCAACACAAGACTCAACTCGTGGTTCTTGATTTTCTTGATTTTTCTTGATTTTCTCGATTTATTCTTGATTTTCTTGATTTATTCATGATTTATTACAACTCCCCCATGAAAAAACTCATCTATTATTAGGGAATTCACACCTCCTCTTTGAGTGAGATATTTATTCTTTAATTAATGATTTTTGTCGTTACTATTATTAGTAACTACTATTTCGGGTCAGTTAAATGAGTTGGAACTACTTCTCTTGGCAGTTAAGTGAGCTTAAGTAATGAGTTTTTTCCCTCTTTCCTCTTTTCATGAGGAATTTTTTTATCTAATGAGTACCTAAAATGGCCAAGTTGTCGGGACTCAAATTTTTTGTCATTACAATTAGGCTTAAGGGGGGGTGTTGGAGCATATTCCTAACTTACATTAGTTTATACCTAGCCTAGACTCCTAGATATTGGTTAATACATTCATTTACACTTTATTTCACCTAGTTTGGCCACATAGAGAATAAGGGTGCCTCATCCCTAGATTTTAGGGAAAATTGCTAATTTTAGATCAAGACTCAACTCTCGGTTCTTGATTTTCCTGATTTTTCTTGATTTTCTCTATTTATTCTTGATCTTCTTGATTTATTCATGATTTATTCCAACTCCCCCAAGAAAAAACTCATCTATTATTAGGGAATGTGCACCTCCTCTTTGAGTGAGATATTTATTCCTTAATTAATGATTTTTGTCGTTACTATTATTAGTAACTACTATTTCGGGTCAGTTAAATGAGTTGGAACTGCTTCTCTTGTTAGTTAAGTGAGCTTAATTGAGATAATACGCATCACTTAACTCTTGTCGACATTAATCAGTGTGTGACATGTATATTTAGTGTTCTAGGTGGAACTATGTGGTCTCCCTTAGCTTATGACACCTATTATAGCTATTTCTAGCTTTTTTTTACTAGAACTTCGATGTTGGAAATTCTATATATTCACCTCCTCTCTTCTTTTTTGAGGATGGTTGCTCATGTATATTCATTTTTTATTAATATAATTCTCTGGTTTATGGAGAAAAAACTTTCTCTGATCTCTTGAATATCAACAAATTATTTTTGTTCATTTTAACTAGAATTCTAAATCTATCGGGGTTTCTGTAGGAATTCTACACTCCGCATATCTTCTCTGCAAGATGAACAATATGTTATCACTACAATATGCTTCTTCTACAAATTCCACTACTCAATCAAAACATAGATCATCTTCTTAATAATGATATCCTATTCCTATGATGATCCTTGGACCTGTCCATGCATCAATCATCCACACTCATCCAATACATCAAATGTATTCCAAAAATACATGAAGTAAAGGATATCTAAAAAATGAATCATGAACAAAGAAGAAATCATGTATACCCTGTGACATACCATGCACATAAATCATGTACATCAACACCAAACAATACACCATAAGATATCATCAATGGAGTGTGTATGCGAAGAACATCTGCCAATTGTCTACCAACCATATATTAATATCCTCAAATATATAACAAGCCAACCATGTGCCTCAAAAAAGTGTCATATCACTCATTATATGACTCTACCATGACCCAGGTGCCACAAACCATGTGTTAAGAAATGTATCTCAACCATCAAGCATCAATCAATCAAACAAGCACCGCAACAAGTGTCTCAACTATCCCATACATCATTTACCAAATTATATTCTAAACAAGTAATACCAATGATATACTTTAAAAAAGCACTATCACCCATAATCATATGCCATCTACAAGTGCATCAACCAAAAGTCATGTGCCAATGATACTGCTAGAAAGTGCCTATAATTAACAACCAAATTTGTACCAAGCATTCATCAGGTCTATACCAAGTTGTGACTCATCAATGATGTACAACATAATCACCTCATCAAATCATCAACTACATGTCCCAATATGTAACTCAACTACATGCCAAATTCATGCACCAAGATATCCAAAAAATCTACCTCTAACAATACATCATAAGATATATCAATAAAGATTCACATATGTACCATCCATGTACAATAAAAAAATTTCCTCAAAAGATGAATGATATATCTGTATCTAGCATCACATCATCTTGATATATCTCATAACCAAAGGTCCATAGATTCATTAACATAACCAACACTGTTCCTCAACAAACAATTCCTTAATTCACATTATATGGTTAGTACCATGCATCTAAGATAGGCATCAAGCATATGCTTCACCACACATTATCCCCATATATTATCATCATACATACATCAAACATACATGCCAACATATAATCATGAATACCTGCCAAAAACCATGTCATACCCTACAAAAAAGAGTTATATCATAAAACCATGGTTCATCTCATTTGCATAGCCTTATTTTCCAAGGATTTTACCACAGGTACATTGCCTATTCCACATATATCTCACATATGTATGTGGCTTCTTCCACAGAAGCCCGTGTATGATTCATAAAATTTCAATATTGATCTTGCCTCGTGGATGTCATTATGTTCTAGTTGTCCAGTCTTCTTCATCCACTTCTCAAGGCGTCCCAGCTTCTTAGAACTTGAGCTCTGACATTCCATATTTTCAATATTGTCTTCCTTCCTAGTTTTGTGTGTTCTTCTTGCCATGTTATATGAAGCACTCCTCATGGACTGTCTTTTTTTGTTCCAAAAATCCTGGGATTTGTGGCCAAACCCACTATAACTATAACATATCATAGTGTGACAATGAGCATCAATGTGTCCCACTTTATTACATATCCAACACCTTAGGGTGTTATGAAACCTTCCAACATTTTTCCTTGCATAATTTTTGCAATCCAAAGATTTGTTACCATATTCATTACATGAGAAGTAGTGACCATGAAAAACATTTTTCTTTAGTGTCCACCTTGAATGTGTCTCTCTTATGAATTTTCTTTGAGGTGTAAATATTTCTTCTTGATGTATTCCTTACTTTTTCTTTTAAAATTTTCCTTGCCTTGTGTAGATGGTTGACTTGCAACATTTATTCAACCTTTTGAGAATGAAGGACTTACCTCATGCTTCTTAGAAGTTTTGGCTTCAAGGTGTGTAGCCTCCTTGTCATATCCAAGACCTGATTTATCATTTGGTGTTCTTTGAATATCCAAGATTTCATTTAAGATTGTTGAGTTGTTCATGAACTTGATATGAGTATTTGACTTCTATATTTTATTTATAATATTAACAACTTCAGCTTCCAAAATATGGCATGAATCTTCCTTTTCATTTACTTAATTCTTTAATAGTTCCTCTACTCTTTTGGCTTCTTCAAGTTGAGTCCTTAAATTTACATTGATTTTAAGATCTTAAAGGATTTTTCTAAGATCATAATCTATCTTCTTCTTTTCTTCTACTTGACTAGTTATATCATTCATTAGTTTCTTGATCTCTTCCTCTTGCTTCATGAGTATTTTGTTTAGTGTCATGATATGCTTTGGATATTTTTCTAGGACCTCCTTAGTGCAATTTTCAAGATAATCAAAGGAAAGTGAACCATACCATATTTCCATGATAAATTCTTCTAAATTAGTTATAATTTTATCTTTAATATCTAACAAATATTCCTCTTCATTATTTTCAAATTGTATACAAACTTCTTCTATATCTTCTTCTTCTTTTGTAGGAGAAAATTCAACTTCACTAGGTGTATTGCAATCAGAAGAGTTTGGAGATTTTTTACCTTCATTTTCCTTGATGGGATTGTCTCCTTTATCTTGGTATACATTCTCTATCTTCAGCCATAGAGCCTTGGTGGAAGTACATTCTCCCATGCTTTCTATGACATAATTTGAGAGTCCATTGAAAATGGTCTTGAGAGATAATGCATCATTCTTATTTTCTTCCTTTTGTGTTGCAAACTTTGACTTATTATTCAAGGGAATTGATCCACCAATAGCTGCACTCCAAACACCTGCTTATTTTTCCTTAAAACACCCTTTCATTTATGTTCTCCATGCCAAGTGATTTGTTTCATCAAAGAGGGGAACTTCATCCGCATGTTCATCCATTGTGTGCCCATGGATCTCCTTCAAGATTGTAAGGATTATGATGAAGTCCTACTCTAATACCAATTGTTGGACACATCGACCAAACTAAGAGGGGGGCGGGGAGGGGGGTGAATCAGTGTAGTGATAATTTCACTCCTTTACAAAACAACTTAGTTAGAAATCACCATTTACTCATTATTCATTTCTTTCATTTGTATGTAAACATATCATAGTAGAAAACATCATCAATAAACCATCACCATAAACAACACAAGGAACACAAGATATACGTATAAGATTCTTTTGTATTACGGAATACAATCCTTGGGGTTTATCAACATCAATTGAATGAAGAAACAACTCTACAAGAGCACCAACTCTCAATGCAAGACTTAACTTGCAGATCTCAGCACCAACTGAGATCCGAGAAATCCAATCCTCAAGTATAAGACCCATCTTGTGAAAAAAATCAAATCTGTCAATAGGTACACGATCTCTCAATAGTGAAACAGACATATGTAGCTGACCTTCTTGTACTACAACACGCAGATGTATGCGCTCTTCCTTCTATCAGCCTCCATGCACTTTCAGAAACTAGGGTTTCTGAAACTTCAACCTTCTATCCCTTCAAGCCCTTTCTACCTCTTTCAAATTCACTTGTGACGTGTCACTGCAATCTTCTTGTCTTTTCCTAATCTGTGACATAACCAATCACAAACATATATATACCATCCAGCAACCTATGCATTATCCTCATGCATACATAATCRCATATCATGGATATCTCTCAAATAGAACAGAACTGAACTACTCAACCAACTAGCTACCATCTTCAGACATCAATAAAAACATACAAATAATTACTCAAGAATTCACCGTATCATGGGAAATTCTAAACAACAAGACAATATTTACCCATAACATAACCTCTRTAGTAGATATGAACCTGTAGAATGTTGATCTGGAACTTGCTTCAAAATTCAGAAACCTGACACAAATACTTACTCACTTTTTCATGTCATTCCCAAATGTACGTTCTCTACTCTCCTTCATCCTACGTATGTACACACCCTGGCTCACTACATATGACATACTACTTTAGAAAACTAGGGTTTTATAAACCTCTGAAACTTTCTTCGTCAAAACCTCAGAGTTACATACCTTTTGATGTATCAATGGGTTCCTGTAATGAATCTTTCACCATAATAGATATTCAGTATACTCAATAGATTCACACATAAGATACCCTTGTTCTATTATTTATACTTCTCCAAGTAGCTTCCTCGTCTAACCAACTTTAACCAACTTCCTTCTTTTGGGGCTAACCCACTTCTAACCACTTGTCCACTTATAAATGCTTTGTCCACAAATAGCAACTTTGCCACTTCTAGTTGCAACTAATTTATTTTTAATTTTTTTCTTCTTGCAACCACTTAAACCATGATTAACCACTTTGACTAGTCAACTTTCTTCTAGGAGTTCTAGAATAATTTGACTTTTTTGACCTTCTAGGGACTTCTATAAAATACATGAGGGTTCTCCAAATTCACATGGGCATAACTCTCTAACCACGAAGAGTTATGTGACGTTCCACATATCACTGGAAATGGCATGACAAGAACTATCCATCTAGAATAGTATCACTTGGAAATACGGTTGATGTTCATTACATTATTCCACAATAAAAAATGGTTTCCCTAACCAAATTGCTAGGATGCCTCAACCACTTAACCATTTGGAATTCACAAAGCATCTTCCCATGATGGATTTCACCATTTTGGAGTTCATCCATTTGGTACTTCCTATCAGCCATGATATGAAATCAAAGATACAACTTCTTCCTATCAACCAACACATCACTATGACACCAATTAACTTCAATTACATCAATCAATTACATCAATTACAACATAGGCCATAAATCAATACAACAATGATACCATGACAAGTCATCAACACTTTGACATCAATGACAACATAATGCAACATCCTACCACCATATTATAGTGGGATTCCCAAATTATCTTCACACTCTCACTTGAAGGAACACAAATATTACCCAAATGGCATAAAAATCCATCGTGAAGATGAAAATTGACAATGGTCATGCCTCTTCCAAACATCAGGTAGTTTGTAGAAAAGTCATGATTTCACTCATATAGTTGGGACCACCATGAGGTATCATGCCTGTAAGAGTTGAGTATTGTGTTTAGTCTATAAACTAGAGGTCGAATGAGGCAATGAATGATTTTATTGGTGATCCCTTTCTTATACTCAATGTTGAGGTGAAATTCTTGCAACTATGTGGACCACTCTTGATGGAGGTCATTCCACAATTTCCCTTGTGTTTGCATGAACTATAGAGGCTTGTGATATTTATAGATGACTATTTCCTTCGCTACAACATAATGATCCCATTAGTGACATAATTATATTATGGAATACATTTATTTGTCATAGGTAGGGTACTTATGGATGGCATTTGAGAGTGTCTCACTATGATAGGACACTGAATAATCATGCTAAGTGAGAATGAAACCAACAACATAATCAGAAGAATCTCTCTCAATCCAAATGGTTGTTGCAGATCAGGTAAGCCAAGCATTGGAGTTGAGCATAAGTGATGTTTGAGATCATCAAAGGATTTCTATAGTGACCAGTCCCATAGAAATTTGTCTTTGCAACCACCCTCGGTCACTTTCTTCAGAGCCCGTGTGCTATGGGAGAACACCAATATGAATATCTGATAGAAGTTGGAAAGGCCTAAAAATATTTGAATCTTGGTGAGTGTTGTCAAGGATGGCTAGTCATGAATGCCTTGGATATTGGATGGATGGAAATGCACCCCATTCTTATCTACAATGTCTGAGGTGTTGGATAATGTTCATGCAGAAGGATCATTTCTCTAGGTTATCATATAGCTTGTGCTGTCACAGAGTGTGGAGGACCTGTTGAATGTGATGCAAGTGTTTTTCCCAACTTTTATTGAAGACGTGGATGCCATCCAAATATACAACCACAAAAGATTTCCTCCATCAACCTCATGAAAGTTGCAAGGGAATTCGTCAAGACAAAGGACATGACCAACCATTCGAAAATAACTTCCTTAGAATTGAAAGCATTCTTCCATACATTATTTTGTTCTATGGGGACTTGGTGGTAGCCGAAATTCAGATCAGTCATACTAAAGTACTTGTCCCCCTTAATTTGGTCAAGAAGGTCATCAATTCAAGGAATTGAGCATTGGTTCTGAAATTTGATTTTGTTCAAAGAATTGTAATCAATACAGAGTCACCATGTCATGTATTTCTTCTACACAAAAATGATTGGTCTTCCTCAAGGTGAGGAGCTTGTTTGAATATACCATTTTTGGAGCAGATCTTAAATATGGCACTTGATTTCCTCATTTTCTAGGAGAGAGCATCAATATACTATACCATTATGAAAAGGCATTCCATGGGTCAAATCAATTGAATGCTTTACTTGATAGTGTAAAGGCACATTGATATGTGAGGTGAAGATGTCTTGGTATTCTTCCATGACTTTGTCCACTTTCTTTTTCTGCATAGAGGATCCCTATACAGAGGCCATGGATGTGGCTACAAACTTTTGTTCACTTTCAAAGTGAATAATGAAGAGGATAAATTTCCCAATCTAGGAGATGACCTTCATGCACTACTTAGCCGAGACCAAATAAATTACGGTAGGTGGAGCTACCTTTGGTATCATTAACAATTTTGTACCCATAGTAATAATGAAACTATGAGGTCTAGACTCATATACATAATGAATTTTCCATATATATGTTTGGCATAAAATAACATCACAAACTTCAAGTGGGGAAACATCACATAATACCTCATTCTTTAAGGTCTTGATTCCATAGGGAATGCGACATTATTGGGTGACGTGAAGATATTGTCCTTGGTTGAGCCACCCAATTTTGTACAACTATAGATTTGGTTTTGTCAACAAATCCAACCATTTGAATATCTCTACTGATATGAGCTTCTTTCAGATTTTTTTTTATCAAAAATGAAATGTAGTGGAGCACCCTTCACCCACATTTGTGACTGAAAAAGGTGATCACCTTCCTCCATCTCTTATGTTTTTTTTCGCTCGATCTTGGTGGTAGGCACTAGGTTTTGCATCAATGATATGCTTCCTCTTGTATGACTCTAAATCAAAGTTGGAGCCTCGATATGACTATGAGGATTTCATCTCGGCCACTAATGATTTCTTCGAGTGACATTAATCGATGTTGTGCCACGAGAGTTTATGGACCTCAGACCATTTCCCAATGTCTTTCTTTTTCTTCACATTACCTTTATTGGTTTACGGATTACATTGGTTTTCCTGAGGTTTTCCATCCTTGTTTTTTCCTTTGTTTAGTGTGTTGGGGTCTCTTTTCCCCTACTTCTGTTGTGATACATTTCTAGATATAAACACCCACTTATTCCTCTTCTTCAATTTTTTCTTGATTTTGATAGCATATCGATATGTGGATCCTAGTTATCATATGTCCAGAAAATCCATTTATGTTTGGATGTACCTATTTAGACCCTCACAATATTTTATAACTACATGTCTCTAAGAGTCTCTGATACCCAACTTACCCTTCTAGTAGATTTACCACTTTTTGATGATATCTACATTTATATGACCTTCAAATACACGAACATCAAAATTAACTTGTACCTTGAAGGGGGAGATGCTTCCAAAGTGGCCACTTGATGAAGATGCATACTTTGTTTTCGGTAATCATCGAAGGATTTGGGAAACATTATCCATCATCTTGTTCCTCTGTTGCACGAGTACTTATGTGAACGACATGTCAATAGGATCTTCTTCTCCCTTGTCTCTCTTTTCCTCTTCCATGGGAGGTCATCAAGTTTGGAGAGGAAAATATTCCTAGGGCTCAAATATTTTGAGTCCCAATGCATTATACCCTAACCTCATTTAGGACATGCACAAAGAAACAAATTAAGAGAAGATCTCTTTGATACCACTAATTTGGATTTATGAGGGAAAAAAATGAAACATAGAAATAAGAAAAAATAAAGAGATACAATAATACTCGATATCTATTAAAGAATGAAATATGTAGAGACTGTAACATAAAACACAGAGTGAAATGGACTTGCTAGAATGGTGGTAGCTTATCTCTTAGAAGAGATTTGACGATTACATGGATGATAGATAATCTCTGAGAAGAGATGTGACGAATACACGCATTTGTAGGAAGATGATTACAATGAGGCTCAAAAGGCCTTTTTTAACATAAAGCATAAATGAGAAAACCCTAAACATACAAAACCATAACCCTAGGAGATGAAATTCCAAAAGCTTTGTGGGCCTCGATGGGAGTATTTGATATGTCAACTTCTCGAGGGTGCAACTTTTGCATATGATATTTTTTTGTGGAGCTCAGTACCTTGTCAGAAAGGTATAGCCAAGGAGTACACATTCTGTTGGGCCTAGCATTTACTTTTTCTTACATGATAGGTGCTTCCCATCCAAAAAATGTCATTTAGGGCCTCAAAACAACCACAAAATTTTGGGACCCAAAAAACTGTAGAAAAATTGCCAAGATGGAAACCGTATTTTAAGCCAGTTGAATAGGTGGGAGGCCATTGATGTCTACCTGGATAAAACATGTCTTTTGTTTGGTGCAACATGAATCCCATTTGGAAGAAACACTAGTTGGTGCAACACCAATTTATGCAACACTTGTTTAATAGATGTTGCAACACCAATCAAGACTATTGTTGCAACACTGAGAATCCATGAATACCATTTTTGACAGTTGTGATCAATGATGTGGCTATGTTAGTCAACAATAAGAGCACCATTATGGGCTATGGATGGAAAATTAGGCTTCCATTTTGAATATTTATCACACATACATTTTTTTGGAAAATGGTAAATGGGTAGCCAAAGGTTGAGGATCTAGGACAACCAATGCAACCACCTTAAGATATTGTTTCCAATGATAAATACATTGGGTCATACGAGAAACTACCTTACCTATATTAGTCAGGTTGTTGAAAAAAAATGAGAACAACCTGAGGATCGTAGATCCTAATGGCTATCCTCAACTATTTTTTCTAAGAAATGAATGATGTAAATTTGTATAAGAACCCAGATTGATTGAAGAAAGGGGATCAATTATTGCAATCATAATTCTTCTGTCTTGATAATAAAATCATTTTTTTGGTTCATTTGTGTTCTTGTTGTGTTCATGATCATATGATGTTGGTTTTTGATTGAAGGAATTTACCATTGCATCATTTAGGAAGGTAGGTCCCCCTCCCAAGTAATGTACTATAGTACCATTTGTTGTAGTGTAGATTTAATTGATGTTGTGGTGAATCTATATATTGCTTATGTATTTGGTTATGGTTTATATCTTCTTGCAATACTAGAATACTCTATTTCAATCTATTTCTTCACTTTTTATTTGGTTTATTAATGTTAAGTACCTATACCAGATCTGCAAATATAATCACCACAAATACTAAATACACAATAGATCCACAGAGAAAGATAGAAGAAACAACACTTTACTATTACCAAACCCTTGAGGTAGGGAAACACCATATAATGGATCTTATTATGGAAAGGATCATCTCCTGTTCACTTGCCTCTTTGAGGGGGCATCCTCCTATTGAGCTACTGCTCTACAATATAATAATTCTCTTCATATCCTATTACATTGCTTGAACCCTTTTATATAATGCTACCATCACCTAAGAACATTCTAGAGGAGGAATATTCTAGAAGTAGATCCTTCTAAGAAGTCCTCTTACATTTATTATATCTAACTACCCCTTTATTATATCTAACTACCATAGTGAGCCTTATTTAATAATATAGTGGACCTATTCCACCTTACATTGAATGGCCTCCACTATTATCACTATGGGCCCTCT
>JASDQU010101387.1:328131-350496 GCA_032191745.1 Picea mariana
CACTACCTCTCTAGATACCTTACATTCCATCCCCCTTATGAAAGCGTTGTCCTCAATTCTTGATGTACAACCATATACCAGGGTCCCATGGATACGTGTGGACAATAGTGCTGAAGTAGACTAGAGAATCAAGTTCCCATGGATAAGTGTGGACTATAGTGCTAAAGTATAATAGAGAACCAGGGTCCCATTGAGAATTGAAAGCCACCATGCTGAAGTAGTCCAACCACCATTGTAAACCATGGTCCCATGTCCAATTTCTCATTTGAGCTCCACACGAAAGATATCGACACACAATAACCAACTAGAAATGATGCTCTCAATACTAACACTTATCATGTGGATCCAAATAAGAATATTCATCCACATAGTAGGAAAGGGTTAAGATAAATATGAAAGGAATATTGCAAGCTAGTCACTGATAATGATAAATATCTCTTGATGTGTCACATTGATGTGCTCTATAGAAGGTGGAGTAGAGTCATCAAATAAAAGATGGAAGTGGTTGTCATCCAAGAAATGACAATTATTCATATACCAATCATCGCAATTGGTCTCAAAATCATACCAAGCATATATTTCTTGATTATATTCATCCCTAAGGTCTTCCATAAGAAATCTCTACTGCATTCTATCTAATGAATCTTGAATACTATGAAAACTATCATTGAGGCCATCTACAAAGCCATCCAATCTGTCATTCAACTGAGATTTGAATGCTTCAGTAATATGTAGAATTTCATTGAGGGTTTGAGAGGAAATATCCATCTGAGCAACCTATGAACTCTTTGGTCCTGCAGCCATCATGAAAAAACAAAAAAAATAGAACAATAAGCTACAACAAAAAATCGTGGTTTTTTCTAGAAAAACCCTAAAACACTGTTGAATTTAAAATGCTCATAACTTCACTTCCCGGACTCCATTTGAGATAATTTGTTTTTTGAAATTGGATGAAATTGTGAGAGGAACTCAAATACGTAATTTGTTTTGACAACTTAGGCCTCCATCTGTTACAGAAATAAAAATAAAAAAATCGCACCGCCTTCCATAGAAAAAACCATGAAAAATTGCAGATTTTAAAACTTCAATATTTTGATTTCCTGGACTCCTTTTCGAACGATTTGTTTTTTAAACTTGGGTGATTTTCTGAGAGGAACTCAGATATACAATCTGTTTCTACAAATTTTGTACAGAAATATACCAAAAATGTCTAGAATGTCGCGACCCTCTTTTTTCTTCCCCGAAAAAAAAAAATATGCAAAAATAAAAAATATTTGCCCACAATGTCTGCCAAGGAAAGTGCTCTGATACCACTTGTTAAATACCTATACTAGATATGAAAATATAATCACCCCAAATACTGAATACACAATAGATTCACAGAGCAATATAGAAGAAACCACACTTTATTATTACCAAACCCTTGAGGTAGGGCAACACCATATAATGGATCCTATTATGGAAATGATCTTCTGTTGTTCACTTGCCTCTTCGAGGTGGCATCTTCCTATTAAGATACCGCTCCACAATAAAATAATTCTCTTCATATCCTATTACATTTCTTGAACCCCATTATATAGTGCTACCATCACCTAAGAACATTCTAGAGGAGGAATCTTCTATAAGTAGTTCCTTTTAAGAAGTCCTCTTACATTTATTATATCTAACTACCGATTTATTATATTTAACTACCATAGTGGGCCTTATTTAATAATATAGTGGACCTATTCCACCTTACATTGAATGGCCTTCACCATTATCACTATGGGCCCTTTGGCCCCCCCCCCACTACCTCTATAGCTACCTTACAATTAATGTAATTCTTTGTGTTTCTAATTATTCAAAAAAATCTCAAGATACTTCATGAAAATCCCTTTTAATTTCAATATTGAAACGAAGATAATATTTATTGGCATAGTCACCATTTAAATTTAGTAGTTGGCTGATTGTGTCTTTCTGCAACTCTATTAGTTTATTCTTTATTTCAATTACATTCTGAACAAAGGTCACATCCCTAAGGGTTTCCCTTTTGTATGAATGATACTACTTGTCATTTTCATTACATTCAATCAAGGGTCGAAGTCCTAAGGGTTTCCCTGTTGGTTGAATTATATTAGTTTTTTGCTATTTCTTTTAGTAGTTTATTGTCTTTAGAATTGGTGATTCTTTCATCATCATATCCATTGTCATCATCATCATAATCATCGTTGCTTTTAGTCCAAAAATTTTCACTTGACTGCTAAAGGGAAAGCTAGGGCATCATCAAGTTATTTCAATGGATTTTATGGTTTGGGTTTTGTGAATGGAAAGGAAAGGTTTAAGAAAGATACTCGACAGAGGACTAAAAATGATATAAGATCAATGATTAAGACCATTTGGAATGGATTTTTCCAGACATATTTCATTAATAATAGGTTGTTAAGAACCAAATATCAATATAGCATAGAAAAACCTCAGAATAAGTACTCAACGCCTTGAAAAAGAGATAATTTCAGATAATAATCCTCCTTGAAGGGGAAACCTCCTTTTACCCCACATAAATGTTCAAGTACAAGATGACTCCAAATGAAAATGTCTCCTTAGTATATATAGGAGACTAGGAGGTATAATTACAACTAAGGGAATAAAGCCGACATAAATAAAATAACATTACTAATGTAATATGCCCCAATTAAGGGGTAATGAGCCAATATTAGGGCTTAACATGCCCCTCCCCTTGAGACAAGTGTTGTCCACAATGCTTGAGTAACTCTGGATGCTTCTGTATAAAAGACTCATCTTCCCAAGTGGAATCATCAGCCAGTAGATTCCTTCATTTAATGAGATAGTTTGAACTGGATCTATTCCTCAACTGGCGAATTCTTGTGTCAGTGATGGCTTTAGGCTCCAATATGATTTTTCCGTCCTCGTCAAGTTTTGGAAATATAGTTTGAATTGGGATCTTGTCGCCTATAACTTTCTTTAAGCATGAAACATGGAAAACTTGGTGTACTCATGAAGATGCAGGCAAATCCAATTTGTATGCCATAGTACCAATCTTTTGCAACACCTTATAAGGGCCATAGTACTTTGATGATAATTGATTATCCTTCTTGGCTTGCTTGAGGGACATCTATTTGTATTGTTGTAGTCTTAAAAACACCCAATCCCCTACTTCAAAACTTCTTTCACTACAATGTTGATCTTCTTGCTGTTTCATGTGATTGTGTGCCATGGTCAGGTTGTCCTTTAAGATTTGGAGAACTTGTTGTTGATGCTTGATGTGATCTTCCACTATTTGAACCTTGGATTTTTCTTTTAGAGAAGAAGTGATGGAAGGAGGGTGGTATCCATAAAGTGCCATAAATGGTGTCATTTTTGTTGCAATATGAAAGGAAGTGTTGTATCACCATTCTGCCAAGGGTAACCATTTAAACCATTATGTTTGTTTATCAGAGACAAAGCAACGAAGGTAGCCTTCCAAAAATTTGTTCACTGTCTCAGTTTGTCCATCAGATTGAGGATGATAGGATGAGCTATGATCCAATTGAGTAGCCAAACAAGAAAATAATTTTGTCCAAAAATGTCCATTGAAGATGGGATCTTTGTCACTTACAATAATATTTGGGCTGCCATGTAGCTTTGAACTGTCTCCATGAATGCGGTGGCAACTATACTAGCTTTGAAGGGATGAGAGAGTGTACAAAAGTGTGCGTACTTGGTCAGTCTATCAACAATCACCATGATGACACTCTTTCCTTCAGACTTCGGTAACCCTATGATGAAATCCATGGAAACTTCCTCCCAGTGCTGACTTGCGATGGATAATGGTTGTAAAAGACCTTGGGTATTAATTGTTTCCACCTTATTTTGTTGGAAAACCAAACATTCTGCCACAACCCTTTGAACATCAATTTTAAGGCCATCCAAAAAAAATCGTTCTTGACTCTATGGTAGGTTTTCAAATATCTCGAGTGCCCTCCTACTTGAGAGGTGTGCAATTCCAATAGTACCTTTTGTTTGAGCTAGGAGTTCTTACACAAATATAAATGATCTTTGTACTATAATGAACCATTTTTCCATCTTAATGTATCTGATGCACTGGAATCCTGCTGCAACCTTTGAATGAGAGTCCACACTTTTTCATCATTCTTCCATTCATCCCTTGCTTCTATTATCCAATCAGGTTGGATGATCAAGATAGCACAAAGAAAGGCCTCAACATATTCATCCTTTCTTGAGAGTGCATCTGCCACAACATTTTGCTTCCCCTTTTTATAGGCGATTTCAAAATCATAACCCAATATCTTGGTTACCCATTTTTGTTGTTCTTCTGAAGATAGTCTTTGTTCCAAGAAGTATTTAAGACTATCATGATTTTTTTTGACCTTGAAGTGCTTACCTATTAGGTAAGGACGCCATTTCTTCAATGCATGTAGTACTGCCATCATTTTCTTCTCATAAATGGGTTTGTGTAAGTCCTTTCCCTTGAGTGGCTGACTTTCAAAATCTAGGGGCCTTCCTTCTTGAATTAGGACAACTCCAATTCCATTTCTCGAGGTATCACATTCCATAATAAAAGTTTTTTTGAAGTCTGAAGTGGTCAAGACAGGATCTTTGCACATCACCTCTTTAAGTTGTTCAAAAGATTTAGTTGCCTCTAGAGTCCATGAAAATGAATCCTTCTTAGTTAGTGTCATTAATGGTGCTGCTATTCTTCCATAGTGTCAAACAAACTTGTGGTAGTAACCTGTCAAACCCAAAAATCCTCTAAGATTCTTCAATGTTTTGGGAATGGGCTAGTCAATCATGGCCTTAATCTTGTTAGGGTCTACCTTGACACCTTCATGAGATTCAATATGACCCAAATACTCTACCTCCTTCACTCTAAAGAAACATTTGGATGGTTTGGCATATAGTTGTTTCTCCTTTAGTAGTTGTAGCACCTTGTCAACATGTCACACATGACCCTCCCAAGACTTGCTATAGATTAGTATATCATCAAAAAATACTAACACAAATTTTCGAAGGAATGGATTGAAAATGGAATTCATTAACCCTTGGAATGTGGAAGGTGCATTTGTAAGGCCAAAAGGCATAACCAAAAATTCATAATGGCCTTCATGAGTTCGAAATGAAATTTCTGGGATATCTTCTTCCTTCATTCTAATCTGATGATACCCTGAAGGAAGATCCAATTTTTTGAAATAGATTGTTCCATGTAGTTCATCTAACAATTCATCAATGACCGTAATGGGAAACTTATATTTAATAGTGATCTTGTTGAGCTCTCTATAATCTGGACACATATGCCATGAGCTATATTTCTTGAATACCATTACCACTGGTTCAGAGTAAGAGCTTTGGCTAGGTATAATAATGCCATCCTCTAACATTTCTTCAACCATGCGCTCAATTTCACTCTTCTGGGCGTAAGGGTATCTGTATGGCCCAATGTTAGGATGGACACTCCCAGGAATTAGGTGAATTTCATGATCATGATTTCGACTGGGTGGAAGACCTTTGGGAATATCTTTGAATACTTTGGAATGATTATCAATGATCCCTTGGAGATCTTGAGGAATAGATGGCATAGATGTTTGAACATCTAGTGAGCATAGTTGTGCAATAGTGCCTTGATGCCCCTTTTTAATAATTTTGTCATTCCATTAGAGCTTATCACCTTATCGGGTTTCCCTGTGATGCCTCTTAACTCAATTTCTTTTCCTTCCAATGAAAATTAAATGAAAATTTCTTGAAAATTAAAATCGATTGTTCCTAATGATTGTAACCATTGGATTCATAGTACAACATCTGCACCACCCATGGGTATAACAGTCATTGTACTATGCATTGCATATTCCCCTATAGTAAGATTGATCTTATTGCATTTTCCTGAGCAATATATAGCTCATCCATCTACAATCATTACTTGAAACTCTGGCGCTAGATATACAAAGCAATTGAGATCTTTGGCTAATTTATAGTGAATGAAATTATGAGTACTGCCATAATCAATTAGGACTATTACCTTTTTCTTTTTGATGTATCCTTTGATCTTGAGGGTTTGAGGAGTGCTAATTCCAGCCAATGCATTACACGATATCATGGGATTCAACTCTTCAGATGAAATTGCTTCTACGTTTTTATCTTGAGATGTTTCTTGTTCTTGTTCTTCTTCCTCATCACGATCTATGTAGAATAATTTCTTCTCACCACACTTATGTCCCTTACTGTACTTGCTATCAAAATTAAAGCATAAATATTTTTCTTTTCTTTCCTCCAATTGTTGAGGTGTCAACCTTGTAGGTTGAGGTGTTTTAGAAGAAGGAGCATTGTTCTCTCTATAGATGTTAGGATTGTTCCTTCTAGTTGCCATAGCCATATTTTTACTTTCAACATTTCTTGCCACCTTAAATGCAGTCTCCAATGATTTGGGTTCCCAAAGGTGAACCTCATGTTGAATGTTATCCTTTAAAGCTCCTATGAATACATCAATCAAGTGATCATCTGGAATATATGTTACCTTTATATTCAATATTTGGAAGTTCTCAATGCGCTCGGTAACTGAACCCTTTTGCTTGAGATTTATCAATTGGCTAAAGAAGGTATTGCTCCTCCTATCCTCATAGTGTTCTATCATTTCTTCCGTGAAAATTTTCCAAGTGACGAGTGATTTGTGAGAACAAAACCATCGATACCATACAAATTTCTTGGGTTCTAAATATAAAGAATAAATTTGTACCTTTTGTGTATGTGGCACATTGTGTAGATCAAAGAATTGTTCCATTTGAAGTATCCATGTGATTGGGTCCTTTCCATCAAACTTCCTCATATCTATCATAGGAACGTGGTTGGTATTCAATCCAAAGTTGGAGTTTCTCCATTATTGATTCACCTTCCTTGTTTCCACATCATGAATTTCATGGCATCCATTCTCAATTTCAGGTGTCTTCTTTGTTACAAAATTTTTCAATTCTTCCATGATCTCCTCTTTTAAACCATCCATCTTAGTATTTATTGCCTCCAACTTAGCTTACATCTCTTGTAGTTCATCCTTTGTTACTATCTTCTTTTGTAAATCATTTATGTCCCTATGCATTTCTTGTCCTTCATCAAGAGTCCAAGTAGGATTTCCTGGAGGCTTATTTGGTGTAGAAGTCCACTTTTTGGGTGGCATGTTGGCCAAGTATCACTTTTGAACCTTGATTTTGAGGTGGTTCTGCTAGACAATATTTATTCTATTGTATCTCTCAAATTTTGGCCCTTCTAGGTATGAAACTTTATTTTATGTAGTTATCCAATATTTCGTCTCTTCAATGCCACAGGTCTAATCAAAATTGGATGTGCCAAGTGGCATTTATGGTAACTTCCTAACAACTTGCTGATTTTTGGGCTTTCTAGTAGATCTCTCTTATATAGCATGCACCGCAAAAAATAATTGATATAAAATTCTAAAACTCATACAAAACATACTACAGACTGTCCACTATCCAATGAAACCAGTCTCATTCAATTTGGACACTCTAGTAAGAAGTTATGATTGTTTTACCTGGAACACCTTCTTGAGACTAGTCAATAGGACTAGTCAGATACCATATCTTCCATAGGGTGTATCTACAAATGTAAGATGATCCAGAAGCTGAATTTTTTACCAAAGATACCTTACTAATTTATGTGAATATCCTCCAGAAATTAGGGTCTGAAACGTTACAGAAACATTTTTATAGCGAAAATTATACAATGACTGAGTTCAGAATGATTCCAGAACGCTATGTTGCATAGGTTGTATCTCTGAAAGTATAAGGCCTCAGGAGCTGAAATTTTAACCCCACGTACCTTGATATATCTACTAAATATCCCCCAATCCATTTCTTCTGAAACATTGTAGAGAAAAGGTTATATTGAAAATTCCAAGTTGTCTCAGATGTAGCAGCAAAAGCCCAAGACCTTGAGCTCTGATACCATATGTTAAGAACCAAATATCAATATAGCATAGAAAAACCTCAGAATAAGTACTCAATGCCTTGAAAAAGAGGTAATTTAAGATAATAAGACTCTTCAATGGGGAAACCTCCTTTTACCCCACATAAGTGTTCAAGTACAAGATGACTCCAAATGAAAATGTCTCCTTGGTATATATAGGAGACTAGGAGGTATAATTACAAATAATGGAATAAAGGCGACATAAATAAAATAACATTACTAATGTAATATGCCCCAATTAGGGGGTAATGAGCCAATATTAGGGCTTAACATAGGTAATCCAACCATTTATTAGACAAGCATGGTTAAAGGACAGGTATGTAGAATAAAGAAGAGAAAAATCATGGAAAATAGTCGCTTCACTATCAGCTTAAACTTGCATAATCCATTAAGAAGAATCTTCATGAACATAAATTTTTTCTGAAAATGAAAGCGTGATATATGAATTAACTTTACTATAACAAAGTAAGAACACTAAATAATTAATGTATAGGAAATCTATAGTGCATTGGTTCTATTCAAATAAGAAGAAAAACAATTTACAATAGAAAATACAGACTAACAAAAAGATTTTCAGATAGCTATGATGTTGAAACATCAAAAGGAAAAACTTCCCACAGGCTTACAAATTAAAACATACTCAGGTCCTATCCCTCAAAATGTCTCTCTCCCCTTCTCTTTTGAAAGGCTTGAACCCCCTTCTCCCTACTATTTTTTACCAAAATATATGTTTAAAGAAAAATGCATCCCCCAACTTATTCAAACTATTTCCAGCTAAAGATCAAAATAATATTAATTATTTGCAGGAAATATGGACAGTTGGCGTTTGAATGTCTTCAAAATTTGGAGTAGATTCATTTCATATTGATCAAAATCCTCAATTTTCTTGCCCTTAATCCTTTAATTTACAAAAATCTACCACTTGTGTTCCTGAAATTGGGAAGTTGATTTGAATATTGATCTGTGAAATCCTATAGCTACTTTTTTTCCTTTAATTACTCTATCACCTGTGATTTATATTCTTGAAAAAATGATCATCGAATTTCTAGATATCTGGGATATAATTTTATTTTTTAATTACTTATGTTATGCCAGCAATACATAGAATGTTTAATTGTTTCCTTATAATTATGTTTGAATCCTTGGATACAATCTTCGACTAACACCCTCTGCTGCCAGGTGTCTTAGAAACACATGATCCTTGCAATTTCGAGGAGACATGACTGCTTCCAATGCCCTACATTATTCATGAGTAAAATAATCCAAGAATTATTCCAATGCCCTATTTGAATATATAATTCCTACTTATCTAATATGATGTATTAAGAAGTAGAGTCAATCTCTACGTGAGTTGTGTGATCTTATTATTAGGAGTTTGTTAGGGAGTTGGATTTATGAGATCCTAGATTCGTGTTTATGGTTGAGATATTTTCTCAACCTCTCATCCTATAATTGGAATAAGTTAGATCTGATAACTATCATTGATCTCTATATAATGAGCCAAAAATGTATTGCATAAGAAATCAAGTAATCTAATAGTGTTATGTTATAATGTCTATCTCATTTGTTAATTTGGTATCAGAGCTTGGACAGGCCTAGCTCTCTCATGAGAGGGCCTGGATCATGAGAGAGAGAATGATGTGTGTTCATCGTTAGCATAGGAGAGTAGATCTGCTGGGTTGATTGTAAAAATTTTTAAAGCCTGACGCCACGAAGAAAGTTAGCCATGTTGTGGAGAGACCGAGATTGATGTTTGTTGTGGAGGACAACATGGAAACCAGTTGTTGAAAGTTTTCTTCAATGAAAGGTGGATTAACTTCCAGTCTCAGCTGCATACTGTTGGTTTTGATACCAAATTAAATAACAGGGGCATAACCAAACTGAATACGCGAGCATAGTGTGTTCAACATCATCGTCAAGTTATACAGATGAATCCGCGTCATGCCCACTTTACTTCACATGGATTCGCCAGGACTTGAGTCCTTGGGTTAAGACTGGTATTAGTATTGACATGGTTGAAGCTGCTAAACTAGAGGCATCTTTCAAGCTGACTGTTGTTAATGGCAAAGTAGATTTTGATATGCACCCACTGCAAGTTTCTCTCCCCGATGTAAGCCCATGTAGTTCTTCTCTTTTTGCCGGTGAGTGGTGTAGAAGGCTTGTTCATAGCCCAAGAGGACAAAATGGTCGAATGCAGCTAGATTTATCGACGGCCTGCAAGGCATTTGAGTCCCAAACTCTGATTTCTCCTGCCACCGATCAAGAAGCTGGAGTTGGTACCCAATTTGAGCAGAGCTATGAACAAAAAGTGCATGCTTTGCCTCTGGGTGTTGTGAAAAAGCATGGAGTTGGGGGAGTCCCTGTGTTTGTTATGCTCCCTCTGGATAGCATAAATAATAACAATATCGTTAATAGACGAAAGGCTATGAATGTCAGTCTTCAGGCCTTGAAGAGTGCTAGTGTTGAGGGAATTATGATGGATGTTTGGTGGGGTCTTGTTGAATGAGAGGCTCCAGGGCAGTATAATTGGTCTGGATACAGAGTGCTGCTGGAAATGGTGAAGAACCATGGATTGAAAGTCCAGGCTGTAATGTCATTTCACCAGTGTGGAGGAAATGTTGGGGATTCTGCTAATATTCCATTGCCTAAATGGTTTGTTGAAGAAATAGACCATGGTAAAGATCTGGCCTACACGGACAAGTTGGGCAGGTGAAACTATGAGTATATCTCGTTGGGATGTGATAATCTCCCAGTTTTGAAGGGAAGAACGTATGTTCAATGCTATGCTGACTACATGAGGAATGGGTCCTGTAGGAGAGCTGCAGTATCCATCTTATCCTGAGAGTAATGGTACATGGAAATTCTTGGGGATTACTTGCAAGTTAAAGTTCATGCCTGCGTAGATGGAACCAGTGTTCTTAAGGATCATCATATTCTAATGAGTGGAGTTCATGTTGTTGTTGAAACTCCAGGCCATGTGTTTGACATGTTGCACAGAGATTGAGTCATTCTAAAGAAGAGGAATCACTCCCAAAACTATTGACGTGGAGAATCCATGTGATCTGTCATCATAGAGATGCAGCGGCACCATGTGTAGATTTAGGTGCATTCTTGGTGGACGTGGATGTGGATGTTGGTACAGTGTTGCCAAAGAGAATGTTCAAGAAGTTCTTCTACAGACTACATGGATGTGTTATAGCAAAATGAAGTGAGGTGTACATGCTCATTCCATCAGACTCACACATCTTCCAAATTAGGTCACAAAAGCAAGATTGCGTTGTGCGTGATATTTTTTGTTTGAAGTTGTGAGTATTTATTTTATTCAAGTTGTGTGAAGTGGTTATATGTGTGTCTTTTTCAAGAATGTTGATGATATGCAAATGGGCATATGTAATGGGCTTGTAATAGTGGTCATATGATTGGTGAGAGTATTCTTGATATTGTTATAAAGCATTTTCAATGTTTTTTGTACCTGATTGAATGTTGTAAGGGGTGCATGATCGGTTGTACCCGACACCACAGGTCATGGTCCAAATTGTAATGCTTAGCCATAGGCAAGCTAAATTCCCCAGGTTTGTTATAAGCCCTGTTAGTAAGGCATAAAAAAGCATACGTGTTATAGTGCAGAAGCGTGTGTGATCATAGGATGTGATATTCTCTCATAGACAGAGAGGTTGTTGTATCAAGTTGTGGAATTAACCACTAGGGTAGGTACGAGGGTGGTAGGTGTACTCATATGCTAGCTTGATGTTGAATCAGAGACTTTGGATCTTCGTTCAAGGTGGGGATGTGAGATGGAAGAATCTCAAAGTGTGAGACCAAGTTGTGAGTCTCAGAGAGTGTGAGGGATCAAGTTAAGTTTAAGGGAGAGTTTAACATTGATGAGTTATGTAGCTGAAAACAATTCCTAGAGAATTAGCGGTTACAGCAGCAGATGACCCATGTACTCCGGTAGATGGATTGTGTTTTATATGGACATCAATAATTATATGTAGGTACAAGATGCAAGAGGAAGCAAAGAAAGTTCAAGGATGAAGCCCGTAGTAAAGCAAGCTCAAGTAAAAAATTGAAGCCATGACAATGATGAAGATATGACCACAAAGATATTTAGATAAGTAGTCATTAAGGGAGAGTGTTGGAATATATAATTCCTACTTATCTAATATGATGTATTAAGAAGTAGAATCAATCTCTACGGGAGTTGTGTGATCTTATTATTAGGAGTTTGTTAGGGAGTTGGATTTATGAGATCCTAGATTCGTGTTTATGGTTGAGATATTTGCTCAACCTCTCATCCTATAATTGGAATAAGTTAGATCTGATAACTATCAGTGAACTCTATATAATGAACCACAAATGTATTGTATAAAGAATCAAGTAATATAATAGTGTTGTGTTATAATGTCTCTCTCATTTGTTAATTTTCCCTACATTATTCATGAGTAAAATAATCCAAGAATTATACATAGAAATGAATGTTCAGATTACCCTTGATGAAAGGTCGTTGGTAAAAAGGAATTCTTTCATCATTAATAACCTTGAACTGACCTGGCTAAACAACTTCACCAGAAATATATTTAATAAGCAGTTGTTTCCTATATAGATGGGTCAATATAAACCAAAACCCACACTGTGCCTATGTCAATAATAAAGTATTCTCAATGAAGAGATCATTTCCCTTTCTCTTGAATGGGATGCTCCTTTGGATTAGCATATGGACATATTTTATTTTCACGCCCATGCCAAACAAGAGATGGAATAATTCAAATTTCCCTGTATAGTGTTGATCTCTCCATTATGACCAAGAAACCCCATGGTTTGTGAAAGAAGCCATCTAGGGATGGTATTTGTGTTGTATTGCCTAGGATAGAAAGAGAATGGTGAAATATATAAATTAGTTTGAATAGCTAGATACAATTGTCCCAGAATTTCCGACCGAAGCATTCCTTTGTAAATTAAAGTTTGATTGGGAAGAGAACACAAGTAAAGCTCATTTTCCCATTCTTCTGACTCCACTCTATCTTATAACCCTTGGAAATTGACTATTATTCGCACATGGTTTCTTTGACACCATTGAATTCCCTCATTTTACCCTCGACATCTAGCAGGTGCGTTTGTACACTCACCATGCCACTTTGGATACTCGACTGGGGTTTTGTTGTGATGATTTATTTTCTATGTACTAGTGTATATCCCACATTGTTAGAACGCAAATAGACATCTGTGTATATATATACCAACCATTTGATTGTAATTTGATGCGTAGAGCATTTGCAATGCCCCTCGTGTGGTCTCCCTTGAATCTTTATGCGTGCTCGATCCTTGATGCTTAGACTTGTAATTGGAGATTGGGTCCATTAAGAACAAAGTCCAATATTTTATTTTTTTCATATAAATCGTAAAATAATGATTTTCCAAATCATTTTAAAATAATAATTTCCCAAAACGTTTCTTGGAAAGGCAGATAGGATATGGACCTTATAAGTTAGACTTGTGAAAAAATATGTAGTGGGTACTCACTAAAGCATAGTTTAGTTTTGGGAGTATAGGAAAATTGAAAAAATAATGCATAGGATAGCATGCACACAATGGGAGTGTAGGAAAATTGACAAAATAATGCATAGGATAACATATCCACAAAACTGGTGCTAGTAGGAATGGTGTTTTTTGGTGCTACAAGAATGACATCCTTCTTGCAACAAGGAGTAATTTTTAACACTACAAATTTGAGTACTAACAATTGTCATCATCATTATTTTCATTGTCATCATCATTGTAGTAATCATCATCATAATAAACATTGACATCCTCCTCCTCCTCATGATCATCATGTATATACATTTAATTATGCAATATGTAATCTACTATATTTATAACACACACACACACACACACACACACATATATAACATAATTCCAAATCAAAATTAAAAACAACAATACAAAACTAACTATAATATCATTGCGCATGAGACCAAGGGCCGCAAGGACATGATTGTGTGTGAAACCAAGGGAAAGAAGATAGATTGTGAGGGAAAGGAGATAGATACTGAGGGAAACGACATAGACTATGATGACAATGAGATAGAGACCAAGGGAAAAGAGATAGAATTCGAGGGAAAGGAGATAGAAACCAAGAGAAAGGAGATAGATAATGAGGGCAAGTAAATAGACCTCAATGACAAGGCGATAGATATGATGCTCAAGGGACCAAGAATGGTGAGTACCTCTGGATTTGACTTTATGTAGGGTATTATTTTAGGATTTGAACCCAAAACTTAACCATGGCCAAGATATTAGGTCGAGGGTTTAAACATTTCATGCATTTAATGTTTGGATAACCCTTTTTACTTGAGTTAGGGATCATTCATTTATTCCTCCTAAATCAAATTCTTCCCATATTTACAAGTTTGGATATGATGGGATAACTAGTCATTAGCCAAAATATGATAACCCCTACTAGGGTTCGATTCTATAATGAAGTGGTTGGTGCACTCCCTCAACGAAAGAGTTGAATAGGAAAATCCATCATTACTAGTAAGTTAGGACTAGAAATGCATGCCCGATGAAGTATATGAGTGTTCAAGTCTCTTGAAAGGAAGTGAATGTGAGCATTAATCATAGGAATCTTTCTCGAGTTTATTTTTAACCAATCCATCCAACAATGCTCATGAATAATAGAAACAAAGATCAACATTCTTCCCTACTTCTAAGTAATAATAACACAAGTTAGAAGTGCAATAGTAGTAAAAATTTTCTTTTTCTAAAGACCAAAATAAACCAACTTATTGAATCAATAATAATCTTAAATTTAATCTGCGAAGTTTGATAAAAAATGTTTCTTCCTCCTTTAATGGAAGAACTTTTATACACCCAATACAATCCTCCTACCTGGAAGAGTTTACCAATCATATATAATATTAGTAAAATACAAATACAAGATTTGATATAAAATATTTATCCCATGGGGTGTGGCTTCTGGGTATGTACACTCACATCATTTACTCTTCCACCAAAAAATGGTGTATATTAGTCCCAGAAAAAACACCATTCAAAAGGAATCTCACAATATCTTTACTTCTTGTGGTCTATGGATTATATATTTCCATGAGATCTCCCATGAAACCTTTATAGAGTATAACATTTTTATGATTAAAAGATTCAAATGAAAACTTTCCATGGTATAATCCCACCCCCACTCTCTCCAACCCCTCCAATGGGTAAATAATGATTTGTAACCTGCAAAAGAGGCATCTTATGGTCAAAATAGTTTAATAAATGACTAAATATCAATACATAATGGTGTTCATCTTGAAGTGACCCCTTTGTAGTTTTAAAATGTGGCCTTGAGGGAATACAATTAGGAAATATGTTCTTATAAGTTTAGAGATAGAAATATTCAAGTCTATATAAAATAGAAATACTACAATGCAAAAACTAAGGGTTAAAGGAGGTGAACTTGAAAAGCAGATGTAAAGGAGTATCATTGATAATAATTCCTCCAACATAGAAACCTGCCACCACTTTTTTCTCAAATGTTTTGTTCTTTATAAACGCATATGATGCCAGTGGATTTGACAAGAAACTCACAACTTCCAAAGCTTCCTCTGTTTTCTACACCTGCTCATACAAGCAAAACAATAAATTTCATTATGGGAGGACTCTGCAACAGGGAATATGCCACAAACTCTTCATTCATAAACAAATACACAATTATGAAAACGCGCTAAATAGGAAAATGTTTCAGTGCATTTCAGGATCTAGAAGGTTTTAAGTGAAAAATGCATTTTTTATTAGAAAATTGACTTCGTAAATGCATTGCACTTGTAATGGAAGTGAAGAATACTTTTGTAATTAAATCCTTTATGATATTATTGAGGTCAAACTTGAGGAAATGTATAACATGGAGTGCAACATGCAATTGCTTAATCATTTTTTTTTTTTAGCATTAGTGTACTTTTCACATTCAGTCACGGTAAAAAAAGATAAGATTAACATTTTAGGGAAAGCAATTAGACATTGGAACCAAGAGGCAAAGGTGATATATGTGATTTTCCTTCCATCAAATGATACAAATTTTAGTGTGAATTATTAGTACGCGATTATAGGATAACACATCTTTAGAGAAATAATTCACTACAATACGTGCCCGAGATTCTTAACAACTATGAAATTTAGAGAATCGCTTCTAAATTTTAAGGCAGTTTGCTTCCAGGAAACGACCTACCAAATGAATTCACATCAAAGCTCAATATAGTTTCTTGAAAAAAAAACCTTTTTATTGGTAGAGAGGTAATAATTAGGACTTGCTTTAACTAGTGGGACTTTAACTTTTAAGATAGAGTTGTCTTCCCAATTCAATAGACATTGTTTGAATATTTATTTTCAAACTATGATAACCTGACATGTTCAGTATTGAATATTGTTGTCTCTAATTTTTAGGGACCTAACCTCCCTAACTTCTCATGTAGAAATAATAATATATTTCCATGTAGTAAAAGTCCACATTAGTTAATAAGTCATATTTACTAAAGTGAAATAATTCAATTTAAGAAGACTTAATAGAAGTTTTCGATTAATTGAGTTGGTTGCAATTCATGTCAACCCTTGAAGAAAGTCCGGTAGAAAATTATGGTATCCCCAAAAATATGTTTAAGGGACTTAAGTTTGTTTGATGTATAATGGTATGAGTATTATTATATCTACTGGTAAGACTATTCTATATGGATAGTACATGTCATTCCATTTTCGGTGATATGTGGAACACAACATAACTCCTCACGGTTATAGAGTTATGGCCATGTGAAGTTGGAGAACCCTCATGAGTTGTCTAGAAGGTCAAAGAAGTCAAATTATTCTAAAAACTCCTAGAAGAAGTTGACTAGTCAATGTGGATGAAACTAAGATTTAACCATGGGTTAAGTGTTTGCAATAAGAAATTAATTAAAAATTAATTAGTTGCAACTAGCTAAAGTGTGGAGTTTACTATTTGTGGATAAAGTAGTTACAAGTGGACAAGTGGCTAGAAGTGGGTGATACCTATATTTCTTTAGCCTTGACTTTCCATGGACCCACCCACCATTTTCCACTACCTCTCTTTTCCACCTCTTCTTGTGTTTTCTCCTCACCATGGCCACCACATGCAACCAAGATCTTGAAAACCGCATCAACACCCACTGTTAAGCCCTAATATTGGCTCATTACCCCTTAATTTGGGAATATTACATTACTAATGTTATTTTATTTATGTTGACTTTATTCCATTAGTTGTAATTATACCTCCTAGTCTCCCATATATACCAAGGAGACATGTTCATTTGGAATCATCTTGGAATTGTACATTTATGTGGGCATAAGGAGCTTGCCCCCTCAAAGAGGCTTATTATCTGAATTTATCTATTCTTCAAGGCATTGAGTACTTATTATGATGTTTTTATATGCTATATTGATATTTGGTTCTTAACATATGGTATCAGAGCTCAAGGTCTTGGAGTTTCGCTGCTACATCTGAGACACCTTATAATTTTCACTATAACTGTTTTTCTACAATGTTTCATAAGGGACCTCTTGGAGGATATTTAGTAGACAGATTAAGGTACGTTGGGTTGAAATTTTATCTCCTGAGGCCTTATAATTTTGGAGATACAACCTATGCAAAATAGGGTTCTGGAATCATCCTAAACTGAGTCATTGCAAAATTTTCTCTATAACATTGTTTCTCTAACATTTCAGACCCTTAACTCTGGAGGATATTCACATAAATTAGTAAGGTATCTATGGTAAAACTTTCATCTTCGGGGACGTATCAAGTTTGTAGATACACCCTGTGGAAGATAGGGTATCTAACTAGTCCTATTGACTAGTCTCAGGAAGGTATTCCACGTAAAATAATCATCAATTCTTCTTAGAGTATCGAAATTGAGTGAGAATGGTTGCATTGGATAGAAGACAGCCTACAATATTTCTGGTATGAGTTTCAGAATTTTATATCAATTATTTTCTGTGAGGCACGCTATTCAAGTGACATCTCCTGGAAAAAATCAACAAGTTGTGGGGAAGTTACCGTAAATTCCACTTGGCACATCCAATTTTTATCAAACCTGTGGCATTGCAGAGAATAAATATTAGAGAACTACAAAAAACAAATTTGCATACCTAGTAGGGCCAAAACTTTGGAGATATAGTAGAAGAAATATTGTCTAGAAGAGCCACCTCAAAATCAAGGTTGAAAAGTCATACTTGGCCAACATGCCACCCAAAAAGGGAACTTCTACCCCAAATAAGCCTCCATATAATCCTACATGGACTCTTGATGAAGGTGAAGAAATGCGTAGGGACATAAATGATTTACAGAAGAAGACAGTAACAAAAGATGAACTACAAGAGATGATGGAGGGTTTAAAAGGGGAGATCGTGGAAGGATTGAAAATTTTCATAATAGAGAGGAAGGAAGGAAGGTGAATCAAGAATGTATTAAGTGAAAATCACTATTAAGTGAAAATGTATCCCATGAAATTCATGATGAGGACATAAGGAAGGTGAATCAAGAATGGAGAAATTCCAACTTTGGGTTGAATACCAACCACGTTCCTAAGATCGATATGAGGAAGTTTGATGGCAGGGACCCAATCACATGGATACTTTAGATGGAGCAATTCTTTGATCTACATAATGTGCCACATACACAAAAGGTATGAATTACTTCTTTATATTTAGAAACCAATCAATTTTTATGGTATCGATGGATTTTTTATCGCAAATCACTCTTCACTTGGACAATTTTCATGGAAGAAATGATAGCACACTATGAGGATACAAGGACAAATACCTTATTTAGCCAATTGATAAATATCAAGCAAAAGGGTTCAGTTACAGAGCACATTGAGAACTTCCAAAGATTGAATACAAAGGTAACATATATTCTAGATGAGAAATTGATTCATGTATTCATAGGAACTTTAAAGGATAACATTCAACATGAGGTTCACCTTTGGGAACCCAAATCATTGGAGAATGCATTTAAGGTGGCAAGAAATGTTGAAAGTAAAAATATGGCTATGGCTACTTGAAGGACCAATCCCAACATCTATAAAGATAATAATGTTCCCTCTTCTAAAACACCTCAACCTACAAGGTTGACACATCAACAATTGGAGGAAAGAAAAGCAAAAAGGTTTATGCTTTAATTGTGACAACAAGTACAATAAGTGACATAAGTGTGGTGAGAAGAAATTATTCTACATAGATTGTGAAGAGGAAGAAGAAGAAGAACAAGAACCATCTCAAGATGAAAATGAAGAAGCAATTTCGTCTGAAGAGTTGACTCCCACGATATCGTTTAATGCATTGGATGGAATTAGCACTACTCAAACACTCAATATCGAAGGATACATCAAAAAGAAAAAGGTAATAGTCCTAATTGATTCTCGCAGTACTTATAATTTCATTCACTATAAATTAGCCAAAGCTCTCAATTGCTTTGTATATCCAGCGCCAGATTTTCATGTAATGATTGCAAATGGAGGAACTATCAATTGCTCAAGAAAATGCAATAAGATCAATATTACTATGGGGGAATATGTAATGAATAGTCCAATGATTTCTATACCCATGGGTGGTGTTGATGTTGTACTTGTTGAAAAGTCAACAAGAAACATGTGTCTAATTTACTTTTCCCTTAAATAAATTGGACAATAAATATTAATTTGTTATTTCATTCATAACTGAGTGAGTTGGATTTGTAACAGAATTGTAAGTGTAGTTAAGTGAGTTAAGATCAGTTCTACTAGTTGTAACTAAACATGTACTAGTGAGAGTTCAGTTAATTAGTGAACTCACATGCAACTGAAGATTTACCATGGTTAACTACATGCATGTCAAATCCAATGGAGACCCAGTTAAGATAACAGGTGAAAGGGACAGTTTGAATATCAATTGTGATTTGATCACACATGCAATGGATATGCTTATGAGCATGTGCAAACTAGGCAATTCGTAATTCAGTTGTGAGAATTCTAATTACAGAGATCTGTGCAGAGGATGCAAGCTGTCTGGACACAGGAACTGGCACATGTATTTTCTGATTTGTGTATGAAAGTGTGAGACGATTGTATTGTACTGAGATCTTTTGGATTATAGTTTTGTATGAGATTGTTTCATGATTCATGATATACATAATATATGATAGTGGGGTTTTTAGCTTTATGCTTTCCTGGTAAAACTTTTGTCTTATGTGTTCTTGATATTTCACTTTGTGATTGTGGTTTAATTTTCTGCAAGAATAATAGTAGAAGTGATTATGTATCTAATAGTGGTATATAATTGTTAGATCAAGAGAATCACAAAAGATACTTAATTTGTATTGAAATTTCTACATGGTATCAGAGACATGGAGGCCACAGAGCTAAGGAAGTCAAGTGCGAACATAATTTTATTTTCACAGGTGTCGTCTCTAGCAGGATGCGAACTTTAGTACTGTTCACTATGCATAGTTCTCAAAGAAAAAATTATCGCACCTTAGTTAAAAGAGAAGTCTAAAATTTCTTGAGCATTCTCGCAGGATGATCAAGGGAGAGGTGTGAACTTCCCTCACCCTACAGTGTATTACAGTGCAAACATCCCAGTCAAGTTTACAGGCTATACATAGGCAGGGTGTGAACTTCCCTTAGGATACTCACGGGTGGGGTACGAACCTCCCAGGGAAAGAGGGATTGCAGCAGTTGAATTTTTTTTTGGTTGGATAACATTCGAATTTGCAAGATTTTCTTGGTGTGACAGTTGATTCAAGATCGAAATGTCTTTCAATGGATTGAGGTTGGAGTATGCACTCGAGGGTAGCTCAAACTACATTGCTTAGAAGGACAGGATGGAAGCAGTACTCAAAGATAATGGCTTGAAGGATTACATTGACAAATATGTTCCTAAGCCGAATGCAACAGACACTGCAAATCTTGATGCATGGAAAAATAAAGTGGCGAAGGCGAGGAGGATTCTCTTGGAGGGAGTACAAGACCACATTGTCTCAAGTCTCCATGGGAAAACCACACCACATGCAATGTGGAAGGTTTTGACGGATCTGTTCGAAAACAGTAGCGACCATAGGAAATTGGCGCTCAAAGATAAACTCAGGAAGATCAAGATGGAAAAGGGCGTCACCATTTCAAAATATCTCATGAAGTTTGTCCAATGTCAAGATGATCTTGGAAGTGTGGGAATAACAGTCACGGCGGATGATTTGGTGAGCTTGGCTCTCCTAGGACTTCCCAAGAGTTGGCACAGTTATCAAGACTCTGTTAATGGAAGGGAAAAATTGTCTTATTGGGAATGACTATGGTCAAATCTAGTGCAAGAGGAGTTCAGGCGGAACACCATAGATGGAACTTCCTCAAAGCATGATGATGAAGAGGATTGTGCTTTCACTGCCAAGGCAAGGAAATGGAAAGGGAAGAAATTCCATCCAAAATATGAGTCTAAAGTCAAGAAGATGGATTTGTCCAAAGTGAAGTATTTTCACTGTCATGAACATGGGCATCTTGCTACTAACTGTCCACAGAAGAGGAAGAACAAGACGGTTGTTGGAGCTACAACTGGTGAGGCTCTTGTCTCACAATTTGAACGTGACTTCACTTTGATCGCATGCATGGCTTCAAGTGCATCGGGATTGGTGTGGTATTTAGATAGTGGCGCTTCCTTCCACATGACAGGAGATAAAGAGTCTTTCATTGATTTGGAGGAGAAAGATCTTAGAATGCATATAGATATGGGTGACAATGGACGATATAATGCAACTGGTATTGGTACCATTACCTTTTAGAGGGGGTCAGGTAAACCATTTCAATTGAAAAATGTTATGCATGTTCCAGGTCTGAAGAAAAACCTGGTCTCAGTCACAATGTTGGAGGATAGAGGCTATGATGTTGTGTTTAGCAGTGGAAAAACCTACTTGCAACATAAAGCAATGGGTCAATTCAAGAAGATAGGGACTCGAGTTAAGAATCTCTACATGATGGAGGTAGATGGATGTAGTGCCATGATAGGCAAGGAATAAAAAGTGGTGAGCCGAGATGAGAGCGAATTATGGCAGAGGCGATTGGGCCATATTCATCATGGAGCCTTGAAGATCATGCAGAGAATATCTACTAGACCTCCAAGGGGAACACTTGCTCAGTTAGATCAATGCAAGGGGTGCACCCTTGGGAAGTATGTAAAGTCCACCTTTCATGAAAAAGAGAATCATGCTTCGGTGATCCTAGAGAGAATTCACACGGACATGTGTGGACCATTCTCAGTTTCTTCATGTAACATCCCGCTCTGGCGCACTGACAAAACTTATTCTTTTGAGGACACTTGCTCGCAAGTGATCTGGATTTTTATGATGATGAACCACTTAACCTTGATGAT
>JASDQU010101387.1:367017-407971 GCA_032191745.1 Picea mariana
TGACACTTGGACGGTGGAGACTGTTAGAGGGTTGTCAATTAAGAATTAATTAATTAATAATTTATGATTCAGGTCAGTCTCAAAATTCTATAAAAGGAAGGGAAAGAAAGGAAAAAGGGGGGTTAGCGTAACGTCACGCTGCCGAGTTGTGGCTTGACGGATTGCTTGTGAGGAGCTGGGTATATCTCAGATGTGATTGGAGTGGTAGCTCAGCCATTGAGGCTTGCTGAGACACTATTTTATCTCTGGTGCTTGTGTGGCCCCTTTGCGTCTCGGGGGGCTAAGGGGGAAGCAGAGTACCCCTAGCGTTTGGCTGGGAGGTACCGGTGAGTTTTCAGCGGTTGGCAAGCGGAAGTGGTAGGGAGAACGGACAAGCGGCACAACGTGAGGGTCATCTCCGAAGCGGGCGTGTGGCCAAGGTATGATTTTTATTTGGTAAGGTAAAAAGCGTTTTATATTCGGCAAACCATTGTTATTAGTGATAATATCATGAGATTGTTTGGCATTATATTTTGAAATCTCGTTCCGCAATGATATGTAGAGTTGTTTATATTTTGATCATGTGTCACCTTAGTGAATTAGGTGATGCTGTTAATTTCTTATTTGTTAAAAGAAAAGAAAAAGAAAAAAAAAATTCCTATTGTACTTCGCTATTCATAGACGTAACGAAGGGGTCGTTACACTTCAACAACAAAACATAGGTATTATATTATATTTTTTGATGACTTTTCTCGTAAATGATGTATATTCTTCATGCAGAAGAAGGATCAAACATTCTCAAAGTTCTGTGAGTTTAAAGCATTGGTGGAGAAAGAGTCGGGGAAGCAAGTGAAGGCTCTAAGGAGTGATAATGGTGGATAATACATCTCTAATTAATTTAAAGACTTCTGTAGAAGAGAAGGAATTCGAAGAGAACTCATAGCGTCTCATAACCCATAGCAAAATGGGGTCGCGGAGAGAAATAATAGAACGATCATGGGTGCAGCATGAGTGACGTTGCATGATCGGAGCCTACCAATGCATTTGTGGGAAGAAGCATGAAATACTGCCGTTTATGTGCAAAACCGTTGTCCTCATAGAGTACTTGGCATGTGTACACCTGAAGAAGCTTTTACTGGTAAGAAACCTGATGTTTCTCATTTTAAAATTTTTGGCTCATCTGTTTATGTGCATGTGACCAAGGATTCTAGGAAAACGTTGGAACCGACTGCTGAAGTTGGGATATTTGTGGGGTACACAGAAACACCCCATAATTATCCTTTGTGTTTTCTAAACAGTAAGATGACTGTTATGCGACGAGATATGAAATGTGATGAGGGGAAAGCCATGCAGTTGTCACTTGAGAGGGAGCTAGACTTGCATGCAGAAAAGAAACTACTGGTTCCCAAGGATGAGTCTCAAGATGTGCATTAGATACATGAAGAGGTTCATGGAGTGGAGGAAACAACTCAAGAATATCCATCCATCAGAAATGGAAAAAGGTGCACCACGGAAGCTGACAGATTGAGACTAGATGTTGCAAAGAATGTAGGAGCCCCTACTTTAGAGCATAGACAGAGATAGTATCCTGATCGATTTGTTGGATACATGGATCTCATGAAAAAATGTATTGTGACTGAACCATCTTCCTTTCAAGAATAAGTACAAGACCCCACTTGGGATGATTCTATGGTAGAGGAGTATGAATCCATTTTCAAAAATAGTGCATGGGAAATTGTCCCAAGACCGGTCGACAAATCAGTGGTAGGTTCAAGATGGATATACAAGGTAAAGAAAGCTGCTGATGGGAGTGTTGAGAAATACAAGGCTATGTTTGTGGCCCAGGAATTCTCACTAATCGAGGGGATAGATTATGATGAGACCTTTGCACCTGTCGCAAGGTACTCTTCCATAAGATCCATCCTTGCACTCTCAATGCAGATGGGCTGGCGCATTCATCAGATGGATGTAAAAATGGTGTTCCTCAATGGGATCATTGAGGAATAAGTGTATGTTGAACATCTAGAAGGCTTTGAGATCTTTGACATAGATTCGCATGTGTGCAAACTCAAGAGAGCATTGTATGGGCTGAAGAAAGCACCCCGTGCTTGGTACACTTGGATAGACAACTATTTCATTGGATTGGGCTTCACCAAAAGTGAAGCGGATGCAAACCTATACCAAATTGTGGTGGAGGGTAAGATTTTAATCATTTTTCTTTATGTTGATGATTTAATACTGACTGGTGATGAGCAGTTGATACACTCATGCAAGGATGACCTGGCAAAGGAATTCAAGATGAAGGATTTGGGCCTTCTTCATTATTTCCTTGGATTGGAAATATGGCAACGAGATGATGAACTTTTTGTGTCTCAAGGAAAGTATGCAAGGGAGATACTGAGTAAGTTTCACATGGAGGGTTGCAAACCCATGGATACTCCTCTTCCAGGAAACTAGAGGAAAGAGGATGCTACTTTTATAGAAGTAGTGGATGCTACTTTCTATCTATAGTTAGTGGGTTCGCTAATGTATTTAGTGAACACGAGACTGGAAATTTCCTATGCAGATAACCAACTAAGTCAAGCAATGGTTAATCCTACCAAAATCTTTTGGAAGGCAGGTAAGCATGTCCTGAGATATTTTAAGGGCACATCTAAGTATGGATTATGGGATAGACATACAGATGAGGTGAAGTTGCATGTCTTTATGGATGTAGATTGGGCAGGCAACTCAACGGATAGAAAGAGCACATCAGGGGGGATATTTAGTATCGGATCTACAGTTGTTTCTTGGTATAGTAGGAAACAAAGATCCGTGGCACTTTGTTCAGTGGAAGTGGAATACATGGCAGCAAGTCAAGATGCATGTGAGGCTATCTAGATGAGAAAGATCTTGGTTGGTTTGTTTGCTTCTCATTTAGATATGACAGTGGTTTATTGTGATAATCAGAGTTGCATTAAACTCTCGATTAATCCAGTGTTTCATGACATATCTAAGCATATAAATATCCGGTATCATCATCTTAGAGATTGTGTGCATCGGAAGATCATGTTGCTTCAATACATTCCTACGAAAGATCAGGATGCAGAGATTCTGATGAAGGCACTCATGAGAAGCAAATTCAAATATCATAGAGACAGGATTGGGGTGAAAGATAATCCCTTTCTTGTTGAGAGGGAGTGTTGAAAAGTCAACAAGAAAGATGTGTTTGATTTACTTTTCCTTTAAATAAATTGGACAATAAATATTAATATATTATTTCATTCATAATTGAGTGAGTTGGATTTGTAATAGAATTATAAGTGTAGTTAAGTGAGTTAAGATCAGTTGTACTAGTTGNGTTGAGAGGGAGTGTTGAAAAGTCAACAAGAAAGATGTGTTTGATTTACTTTTCCTTTAAATAAATTGGACAATAAATATTAATCTATTATTTCATTCATAATTGAGTGAGTTGGATTTGTAATAGAATTATAAGTGTAGTTAAGTGAGTTAAGATCAGTTGTACTAGTTGTAACTAAACATGCACTAGTGAGAGTTCAATTAATCAATGAACTCACATGCAACTGAAGATTCACCATGGTTAACTACATGCATGTCAGATCCAGTGGAGACCTAGTTGAGATAACAGGTGAAAGGGACAATTTGGCTATCAATTGTGATTTGATCACACATGCAGTGGATATGCTTATGAGCATGTGAAAACTAGGCAATTCGTAATTCAGTTGTGAGAATTCTAATTGCATAGATTTGTGCAAAGGAGGCAAGTTGTCTGGACACAAGAATTGGCACATGTATTTATTGATTTGTGTATGACATTGTGAGATGATTTTGTTCTACTGAGAGCTCTTAGATTAGATTTTTGTATGATATTGTTTCATGATTCATGATATACATAATATATGATAGTGGGGTTTTTAGCTCTACACTTTCCTGGTAAAACTTTTGTGTTATGTGTTCTTGATATTTCACTTTGTGATTGTGGTTTAATTTTCCACAATAATAATAGTAGAAGTGATTATGTATTTAACAGTGGTATATAATTGTTAGATCAAGAGAATCGCAATAAACACTTAATTTGTATTGAAATTTCTACAGTACAAGGAATCCAATGGTTACAATCATTAGGAACAATGGCTTTTAATTTTCAAGAACTTTTCATGAAATTTTCATTGGAAGGAAAATAAATTGAGTTAAGAGGTATCATAGGGAAACCCGGTAAGGTGACAAGCTCTAATGGCATGACAAAATTATTGAAAAAGGGGCATCAAGGCGTTATTGCACAACTATGCTCACTAGATGTTCAAACATCTAAGCCATCTATTCCTCAAGATCTCCAAGGGATCATTGATAAGCATTCCAAAGTATTTGAAGATATTCCCAAAGGTCTTCCACCCACTTGAAATCATGATCATGAAATTCACCTAATTCCTGGGAGTGTTCCTCCTAACATCAAGCCATATAGATACCCTTATGCCCAGAAGAGTGAAATTGAGGGAATTGTTGACGAAAATTTAGAGGCTGGCATTATTAGACCTAGACAAAGTTCTTACTCTGCACCAATGGTAATGGTATTCAAGAAATATAGCTCATTGCGTATGTGTCCATATTATAGAGAGCTCAACAAGATCACTATTAAAGATAAGTTTCCTATTCCCATCATTGATGAATTTTTAGATGAATTACATGGAGAAATCTATTTCACAAAATTGGATCTCCGTTCAGGTTACCATCATATTAGAATGAAGGAATAAGATATCCCAAAAACAACATTTCGAACTCATGAACGCCATTATAAATTTTTGGTCATGCATTTTGGCCTTACAAATGCACCTTCCACATTCCAAGGGTTGATGAATTCCATTTTCAATCCCTCCCTTCAAAATTTTGTGTTACTATTTTTTGATGATATACTAATCTATAGAAAGTCTTGGGAGAATCATGTGCGACATCTTGACAAGGTGCTACGACTAATAAATGAGCAACAACTATATGACAAACCATCCAAATGTTTCTTTGGAGTGAAGGAGGTAGAGTATTTGGGTCATATTGTATCTCATGAAGGTGTTAAGGTAGACCCTAATGAGATTAAGGCCATGATGGATTGGCCGATTCCCAAAACATTGAAGAATCTTAGAGGATTTTTGGGTTTGACAAGTTACTACCGCAAGCTTGTTCGGTACTATGGAAGAATAACAACACCTTTAATGACACTAACTAAGAAGGATGCATTTTCATGGACTCCAGACAAAACTAAAGATTTTGAACAACTTAAAGAGGTGATGTGCAAAGCTCCTGTCTTGACCACTCCAGACTTCACAAAAACCTTTATTGTGGAATGTGATGCCTCATGAAAAAGGATTTGGTGTTGTCCTAATGCAAGAAGGAAGGCCCCTTGATCTTGAAATTAGACCACTCAAGGGAAAGGACTTACACAAACCCATTTATGAGAAGGAATTGATGGCAATACTACATGCATTGAAGAATTGGCATCCTTACCTAATAGGTAGGAACTTCAAGGTCAAAACAGATCATGATAGTCTTAAATACTTCTTGGAACAAAGACTATCTTCGGAAGAACAAAAAAAATGGGTAACCAAGATATTGGGTTATCGTTTTGAAATTGTATATAAAAAGGGGAAGAAAAATGTTGTGGTAGATGTACTCTCAAGAAAGGATGAATATGTTGAGGCCTTTCTCTATGCTATCTCGATCATCCAAGGCAAGGGATGAATGGAAGAATGACGAAAAAGTGTGGACTCTCATTCAAAGCTTGAAGCAGGATTCTAGTGCATCAGATACATTTAGATGGAAAAATGATTCACTATGGTACAAAGATCTCTTATACTTATGTAAGAAATCCCAACTCAAACAAAATGTATTATTGGAATTGCACACCTCTCCAATTGGACGACACTCGGTATTTTTGAAAACCTACCATAGAGTCAAGAAGCATATTTTTTGGGATGGCCTTAAAGCTGATGTTCAAAGGTTTTTGGAAGAATGTTTGTTTTGCAAACAAAATGGGGTGGAAACAATTAAGACCCCATGTCTTTTACAACCATTAGCCATCCCAAGTCATCGCTGGGAGGAGTTTTCTATGGATTTCATCATAGGGTTACCGAAGTCTGAAGGAAAGAGTGGCATTATGGTGATTGTTGATAGACTGACCAAGTATGAACACTTTTGTGCACTTTCTCATCCCTTCAAAGCTATTACAGTTTCCAATGCATTCATGGAGACTGTTCAAAATCTACATGGCAACCCAAAGATTATTGTAAGTGACATAGATCCCATCTTCACTTGACATTTTTGGACAGAATTATTTTCTTCTTTGGGTACTCAATTGGCTCATATCTCATCCTATCATCCTCAATCTGATGAACAAATTGAGATAGTGAACAAATGTCTGGAAGGCTACCTTCATTGCTTTGTCTCTGATAAACAAAAACAATGGTTCAAATGGTTACCCTTCGCAGAATGGTGGTATAACACTTCCTTTCATATTGCAACAAAAATGACACCATTTATGGCACTCTATGGATACCACCCTCCTTCCATCACTTCTTCTCTAAAAGAAAAATCTAAGTTTCAAGTAGTGGAAGATCACATCAAGCATCAACAACAAGTTCTCCAAATCTTAAAGGACAACTTGACCATTGCACAAAATTGCATGAAACAACAAGCAGATCAACATCGTAGTGAAAGAAGTTTTGAAGTAGGGGATTGGGTGTTTTTAAGACTACAACCATACAAACAGATGTCCCTCAAGCAAGACAAAAAGGATAATAAGTTATCACCAAAGTACTATGGACCTTATAACGTGTTTCAAAATATTGATACTATGGCATACAAATTGGAGTTGCCTGCATCTTCACGAGTACACCCAATTTTCCATGTTTCATGCTTAAAGATGGTTATTCAGGGATGATTTTAGGGGCTAAATTTTTCTCATGGGCTAATTTTCCATGGTTTTTCCAAAAAAAGATTCGCTATTTTAAAAATAATTCTCCCAAATTCTATAGAATAAAATTATTTTACCTTAAAAATCGCCAAAAATTTATAAAAACTATATAAAATCCTTAGAAATTTGAATATTTTTACAAAAATATCGTGAAACATTTATAGTTGGAATATGAAGGATTAGTAAGATTCGCCAAGGTTTATACATTTTAAAATAAATTTCCATCCTTAAAATCATACCTGATAGGTGACAAGATCCCAGTTCAAAATATATTTCCAAAACTTGACGGGGAAGGAAAAATCGTATTGGAGCCTGAAGCCATCACTGACACAAGAGTTCGTTAGCTGAGGAATAGATCCATTTCAGAGTATATCATTAAATGGAGGAAACTACTGGCTGAAGATTCCACTTGGGAAGATGAGTCTTTTATACATAAGCATCTATAGTTACTCAAGCGTTGAAGACAACACTTGTCTCAAGGGGAGGGGCATGTTAATACATAATATTGGCTCATTTCCCCTTAATTGGGGCATATTACATTCGTAATGTTATTTTATTTATGTCGGCGTTATTCCATTAGTTGTAATTATACCTCCTAGTCTCCTATATATACCAAGGAGACATTTTCATTTGGAATCATCTTGGAATTGTACATTTATGTGGGCATAAGGAGGTTTCCCCCTCAGAGAGGCTTATTATCTGAATTTATCTCTTTTTCAAGGCATTGATTACTTATTCTAAGGTTTTTCTATGCTATATTTATATTTGGTTCTTAACACCCACATTGACTCCCACCTTGACCAAATGAAAGAGGAACTAATGAAGGACATCGATTCCCACCTTTCCAGTGAGCTTGTATCCCACCTTGAATCTCAGCTTGACTCATTTGTTGCCAAGGTTCTGGAAAAAGTACCCATTCATGGACTCCATTCATCATTTGACCCACCTTCTAACCTCCAAGGTACAAATTTATCCAATTCCCAGTAGTTTTATTCCGACCCTTTTCATCATGATCTCTGTCTTCCATAAGTGGAGGTGAACAAATTTGATGGCTCAAATCCCACTGGTTAGGTCACTCAAATGGAAAACTACTTCTCCTTGAATGGAATCACTGGTGACTTGACCAAACTTCGTTATAATGTCCTCTATTTGGATCTTGAATGTTAGAAATGGTGGAAATGGTGTTGAAAATCATACCAAGGATATGTATCCTAGACACAGTTTTTGGATGAACTTTATGACCACTTTGACACTGATGCACACTCCCCGGGTTGTTTGACCAAATTGAAACATTATGGTACCTTGGAAGAGTTTATCACGACATTTGGTCAATTATATTTCACAACAGAGGGCACGTATGATACATTTTTCAAATAATGCTTTTTTTAGTGGCCTCAAGGAGGAAATCTGCGCCCAAGTCCTCATGACGCTCCCCCAGACTTGGTTGGAATCTTCTCAATGTGCCAAGGAAGACCGACATGTTTTCTTTTTTCCAAAACTGAAAACCTTCTTTCCCTCTACATCTTTTTCCTTTCACTTTTCCCCCTCATCCTACCCCTCTCAAGATACAAAAATTAAAGATGGAAAAAATGGTTGAATGCCAACTCAACGGTCATTTCTATAATTGTGATGAAATTTGTTTGGGGGGGCACAGATGTAAGGAACATAAGATATTCATGGACATATCTGAGGATGCTTTTGATGAAGAGACTGAGACTTCTCCTGTAGTTGAGCTCCCTGAGCTAGAAAATATTACTTTGTCATCTGATCCACCAAAAGTTGAACCAATCATATCCTTAAATTCACGCACTAGCTTCTCTTCACCCAAAACCCTCAAGCTAATTGACTACATAAAACATTAGAATGATATCATTCTCATTGATAGTGGTAGCACTCATAATTTAATTCATCAACACATTGCTCAAGAAACCCATTTCTATATCCATGTAGTCAACAATTTTCAAATCATGATTTCCAATGGAGGTTCCATGAAATATGGGGGGCATTGTGAAAATGTGCATCTCCAAATTGGTCAGTACAACATGAAATCTCATATTTTTTCTATCGACATGGGTGGTTGTAACATTTTTTTGGGTTCATAATGGTTACTCAATCTCGGTCCCAACCTCATGGATTTTATAAAATTGACCATGAAATTTCAATAGGGTGGACAATATTATAAGTTCGAAGGAATCACAGCAGGATGACCTGAGATCATCAGTTCCCATCGAATGGAAAAGATCCTCAAAAAAGGCCATTCAAGAATGATTTCCCAACTCAATTCCATTCAAGCCTTTGAGACACCATCTGTGCATTCTGACCTCCAATCTATACTCTCCAAACACCAACATGTTTTTTCCACTCTCCATGGCCTTCCCCCTTCCTGCGGTGTTCACGATCATTCCATTCCTCTGGTTATGGGAAGTCTTCCTCCCAATGTCTTCCCATATTGTCATCCCTTTTCCGAGAAGAATGAAATTGACAAAAATGTACATGAATTGCTCGTCGCGGGTGTTATTTTCCAGAGTACCAGCCCCTATTCTTCTCATGTGATCATGGTCCTCAAGAAAGAAGGAATTTGGCGTAGGTGTCCCGAATTTTGTGCTCTAAAAAAACTCACCATGAAATACAAGTTTCTCATTCCTATCATTGATGATCTATTAGATGAATTGAGTGGTGCTGTATACTTTACTAAACTTGATATTTGTTATGGGTACCACCAGATATGTATGAAAGAGGCTAACATTCCCAAGACAGAATTTCAAACTCATGAGGGCCACTATGAGTTCTTGGTCATGCCCTTTGGCCTATGTAATTCCCCATGTACTTTCCAATGTTTCATGAACCATGTCTTCCATCCTTTTCTCCATCATTTTGTCTTAGTTTTCTTTGATGATATTCTCATCTATAGTAAAACGTGGACAACTCATATTTCCCATGTGGACCAAGTTCTCCATATCCTTTCTCAAGACCAATGTTTCCTCAAGAATCTAAATGTGCCTTTGGAGCCTCATAAGTGGCATATTTGGGTCATATTGTTAGAAAGGATGGTGTAAGGTTGGATCCTAAGAAAATTGAAGCTATGTAGGAATGGTCGTTCCCCAAAAAGCTCAATATATTGCATGGTTTTCTATATCTAACAAGATATTATCGCAAATTTGTTAAGAATTATGGAAAGCTTGAAACAAATATGACTGCTCTCCTAAAAAATAATTCTTTTAATTGGACTCATGTTTTTCATCAAGCCTTCCAAGATTTGAAAGAGGCTATGTGCAAAACTCCTTTCTTGACCCTTCCCGACTTCAAAAATAATTTTTTCCTGGAATGTGATCCATCAGGAAAAGGAATTGGCACAATTCTCATGAAACAAGGACGACCAATGGTCTTCACAAACAAACAACTTTCAAAGCGCCATTTGGGACAATTGATCTATGAAAAATAAATGTTGGCTATTCTGCATGCTGTGGATCTCTATCATCCTTATATTTTGGGACAATGCTTCCGAATTAAAAAAATATCATTAGAGCCTCACACATTTTATGGAACAACGAATTTCCTCCCCATAGCAACAAAAAGGGGTCACCAAGCTCTTTGGCTATGATTATGATATCATTTAAGAGAAGGAAAAATAAAATGTGGTTGATGATTCTCTTTTCTGGGAGTATGAGGATGAAGAATCCATTTTTTCTCGCTCCTTCATTGTACCAGATTGGCTCAAAGTTGCTCACCAGGAAGTTGCATTTTTAAGAATTTTCGTTCCCCCTTTTTAAGTTGCATTTTTAATAATTATATATATATATATATATATATATATATATATATATATATATTATTATTATTATTATAAGTTCCAATTTCCAAAAAATCACCATTGACATATTTTAGATGTTACTCTTACTAATCAATGCTCAATTTAATGAGCATTTGATCCCTTTAACTTTTAGCAGTGTAAGTGATAGTTGTTATAATATCTCTTCATATATATCATTTTCCCATAGCATGATTACTTAGGAAATGAAACATTTATGTTGGAGTAAATTACATTTCAAAAACTTATTTATTAAATGTTGATGCAAACATGACAACTTGCATGAAAATAAGATTTCATTCTTTATTGGTAGAATGATATTCCCATCACTTACATCATCAATAAAAATGACCATACCCATGCTTTGAATCATACTCATTGGGGCAAGTGAATAAGGATACTTGGCATACATGTCATACTCATACTAACAAATACTTGGTAGTTTTAAAGATCACAAAAGTTCATTTTTAATGCAATATACAAGTATGGGGAGTATTGACTAGGGATACATAGACACATTTTTGTAGGTATTTATGAATACTCACAAGTAAGGAACGTATTTACCACCCAATAAAAGGTCAATTTGAGTATGATGTATACATAGATGACTACTCATTCAAATTCCAAGCTCTTCATTCTTGCAAGTACTCGCAACTCATACTCATGACTATAGTAATAGTGGTCAAGAATTGCATAGCATAACATTCAATATTTTCCTTAGGATATTTAATTACATTAAGGTTATGTCATAGCTAATTCAATCTTTCGCATCCTACGAATGACCTTTTGGATTCAAACCATAATATATTTAGGTCCTTGTGTTGAAATTTGAGAGTGATGTTGATATCAAACCAACAACGACAACATTAAAAAATGTAGCAAAGTCAGGTTCGAAATTTCAACTTTGTTCCAAAGAATTCCTTGTCCATAAATTATCCCATTTTGATAACTAATTTTCCCTATTAAATGGAGTTTAGGTACAACCGATTAGGTACCTATCATACCTATCATCCTCAAGCAAGGTAATTTCTGAAGGGAGGGGGAGAAGTGTTACATCCAACCTATCTAATAGGGTGACATCAACTAGAGGTGAAAAGGTCAGAAAACAATTCCATAGGTGCATGGAATTATTTATTACTGAAGGAGGATCGTGTTCTTATGATGATGATAGCATAGGTGACATCAAAATTCCCTTGAGGTACAAACATCTAGTGAGACGATGGGTACCCAATGAACTTCCTCAGTTGGACATTAACGTCCATGTCAATGAGAGGATATATTTCATTTCTTTGTTGTACATACATGGTTCGAGTCTATTCTCCATGGATTCCATAAAGGTGAAATATGGAGGACTTGTTGAATTGATGGAGTATGCCAGACCATGCTACAACTATGAATATTGGTTAAGGCTAGTTTGATATATTCCAAGTATGATGAGACATCCAGTGACTACAAATTATATACAACTAAAAGAAAACAATCACAATAAAGGAGAGATGGTGTATATATACGGAAGGCCAAATGCATCAGGGAATATTACAGGGCTTATAAACAATACAATACCTAGCACACCAAGAAAGAAACTCATTTGTATATTTGAGTGGAGTGAAGGCAATTAGACATTCATATGTGTAGTTAAAAAAATAGTTGTATGGGAAGAGTTCTTGGTTGATTACAATTTTAATCGAATCAATAGAGGCATTTTTATGTTCTACCAATATACCCAACACACAATTAATGTTTTCCTTTTTGTATCTTTAACATACATTTTAATCGCTCATGCTTCTTATATTATTTTCTAACATTTAAAATGTCATGCTTCTTTATTGTGGCAAGGTGATCGTGGGAAGGCACCGACTAGCTTGCAACATGTATAACATTGATTTTCATATCAATTATTACTGACAATAATTGAATTAGCATGTTTATTTGTTGATGTAGACGAGCATGTTGTGAGAGCACAATGATGTGGGTGATAAAATATTTGGTTCCATAAACCCAATGAAAATAATTAGAAATTTTGTGAGAAATAAAAATAGGGAACTTATTAAACTAGCTAGGAATAAGCCAACTAAAAAGGAGACGAGAGAAAGGATGAGAATTTTAATTCAAGATATAAAAAAATATGGGGTAAGCACAACATTAAAAAAATATTATTTATGACATATATTAATTTATAAAATTTTGTTTGATACCTTTATATGAGAAATACTCAAAGATTTTATTTCTATAGGAATCTTTTTATTCGACGGGACAACCTGGTCATGGGGATGCTACTAGTAGCAATGATGCACCAACCCCACAACATCCTAGAATGAGTCACATACCCATGAGTAAATGTTTATCTCCATCCATGGATTAGACTACTGAAACTCTTGGGGCCCATGAGACACTCCCATCGCAAATGTTAGACCATTCATGTGATGGTATACATGAAAAATATCATGAGGATGATTCTAGATTTCCTTATTATCCTGGAGCATCACATGTTAAAATATTGGGGATGATAACTTGGTTCCCTTGAAGATACAACAAATACCAGGTATTTATAAATATCATAATTAATTCCTTCCATTTAATTGAAACCTACATCTTTCATATTATTTTAATCTAATTATTATATCATTTTGCAGGAAACAATGTTTTTTACAACACCTTGCATGATAGGGTTTTATATATTTTTAGGCCCACCATTCACACATGGTGGAAAGCTTAGAACAAATATTAAAAAAATAATCTTATGAACCATATGGTCGTCCTGTTTGGTCATATGTTCAACAATTCCAAAAGCATCTCGAAAGATACTGACATATTTGAAATATGTTAGAGATAAATATAGGTTTTAATTCAAAAAAAACAAAGGTTGATCATACTTTGGTCATTCCCAAGAGGGAATGGAAGAATATACAGGACGACACAAAGGAGAGTGCATTGAGCTATGGAGGGGAGACACCACCTGGCCTTGCAAGGTAATATCTGATAGTTTGAATTGGATATGTTGAATTTTCTTTATCTCTATAGAAAAAAATGGTGATATCTAACATACTTGAAACTTTTCATAGGCTCCTAGACACATCAAAATAAACCAAGGAAAGACTAGAAAAAATAGGTAGCACAAAATGGGTCAAGGTGGTTACTAGAGATTAAAAGATCGAATTGTAAGTACCAAATAATTTAACCATATTATTTATATCATCATGAAAATTTTATTTAATTGCAGCGAATAAGAAAAAATATTGGTCTTATGCAATGCAGGGGTATATGTTCAATGCCTTTGCCACTGAAGAAGACTTAAGGGTCAGGTTCAAGTTTAAGTTTAAAGTAGTGGTGGAATGTTGAAAAATGATGGGGAAAACATAATTTTTCCTTTTGAATGAGATTTTAAATAAAATGACAAGATTGTAATTTTTTATTACTTGTCAGATATATTGAGGATTTATTTAACCCATCAGTCAATGTATCTATTTGTTTTAAGTATGAAAGCAAGACCAATTCATTCAGTGGTGGTGGACACCAAACCCATGATTCTAGTGGTGTGTAGCCCCATCTTGTTATATGCATCTTTAAAATTAAATGTATAATATGATGATTATTAATATTTAATTGTAGATGGTGTACTTATAACTTTTCTTGTTTCAATGGCAGAGCCTGTAGATGAGGGTGCTTAGTGAGGAGAGGAATTGATGGAAATCTAGCCAATGGTGTCGACTATTCCTCAAGGTAAAAAACATAGTAATGATATGTGTACTAATGAAACACTTCTACGAATAATAACAAACCATATCCTTTTAAAACTTTTTGTTATTGTAGTGGATGCCCCTATAGTACATCAACATGCATGTTGTACTACTAGAATTAGTACAATCCTTGATATGCCACATAGTCATCCAACACTAAAAGAGGGCCCGATAGCTGAAGGGGTTCAAGATGAATGTACTAATTATTTACTCAATAATTACATAAAAAATAAGAAACAGAAACAAAAGTGGTTGTACATATTTTTAGAATAAATTTATTAATATAAATTATTTGTTATAGATTTTTTTGTTTTTCTACCCTTTTATGTATGAACCTTATATGTTTTGTATGCATGTACCTTATTTCTTTCATTTACCTTTAATTTTTGTTTTTCTACTTGTTATGCATGATTGGGTATGGGGGATTGAGATTGATGTGGGGGAGGGGGCGATGCGATTCCACCTTCATGTGGTTGGACCTATTTACTAGAGAATGAATTATTCTTGAAACCAATAAGAGCTCATTCATGAGGTATTCCACTTTAGTATTTCTAGAACATCGTACATTTTAATTATTATTCATTCATGTAACATTTTATTCTCTTTGAAAAATTATACCTCATATATGTTTAGTTACTATCCAATCATATAACCTTTTATTGTATTTGAAAAATGAAGGTTTGATCACCTCCACGATCCACAACACATTTACAACAAGGTATAAATCATTTTCTTATCTTGCCTCATGAAATTTTCATTTATTTCCTTGTATACTTAAATTCAAAATCCAAGGACATATAATGGTGGAAATAACTATTATTTGTTTAAAAATATTGTTTTTAGAGATTATGGGATGTAAGTTGATGTGGAATTTTATGTTCTCCCTTAACTTTTTTGTTTTCCAATGTTCAATGTTCATAAACACCAATTCAGAGGACATGGTGATGTAGAATTATTGTTGGAGTTAGTGATTGATTCAATGAACATTGACAATAATATTGATAAATTAGATCGCGAAAAAAAAATGATTTCCATACATGTACACCTGAAATCCTTTGGGCCATATTTCTTTCTATGCTTTTAGCACATGTGCCTCCCCATATTCTATATACCTTAGACGATGTTGTATTATTCCCTTCACATAAAAAATCACATGTGATGTAGTGACCAAATGCATCCACTTTGTTTCAACCATATAGTGGCTCATATTTTTCACTAGAAAACATTAATCAAGTCCGCTACTAACCAAATATATCAAATATTCAATCAAGTGTCTATACACCAAAGAATTAAAATCCAAGTCAACATGCAAAAAATTAGATAGTGGGAACAAATCAATTCATGAGATGGACTTAAACTAAAGGAGAAATGTTGGTAGTTTTGAGCCACGCTTTTTCATGTCCTTCTTAATGTTGGGGAGTTTAGACCCAGGATTTGTCCATAGTTGTCCAACAAAAACCCCAGAGCACCAACATATCAATCCTCAACCAAGGTTGAGAAAGATATTACCCGAGATGAAACGAGGAATCAAAAAGACCATAAGGTCTTGTGACAAGGATGAAGTATAAACATACAAAGATCCATTAGGACTGACAGTCATACAACTCATATATGAGAAATTATTAGGACTAATAAGTAAAACAATACACGCACATATTCAACTCATACATGATAAACACATAATAGATCGGAACTATTGCATATTTATTACTAATGTCAATCCATCATAATAGAGACATACATTATGTAGAACATATGTATATAAAAGCCATAAAACTTCATATATTCTTTGTATAAATTCTCGGAATTACAACACAATGCACAATGCACCTTCTCTCAAGACTCATACATATAAAAAGCACATAAATATATTCAAAAGAAATGAAATATTACAATAGGTTTAGAGAGATATCGACACTAAGGACTTCATGAATCTCTTCTATAGATCATTTGGATATCCCCATCGTTGGTATCAATGTTTCTTTTTATATCTTTCTCTACTTGGGAGTTGTGTCTCTTCTTTCTCTTCTCCACTCGCTCGAGTGAGAAAACTTCCTCACACTCTTATTGAACCTGCATGTAGTCCACATAGCCTTTAGGAATTGGGGAAATATTAAATTCCCTACCAACTGATCTTTTGTTAGCTCCATGATCCCTTGTCATACTGGTAGTAATCATTTGAGATGATTTTCCAATGATTCTTTTCTTGATTCCAACATGCATCTTGTTGATTTTCGGCATGCATCTAAATTGGGGCTGATGCAAATTCAATAATATCTTAGGCCTATTGTTTGCTATCATAAATTGGTTTGAAACAAACTCCTTGTCATTCCTCATGCATTACGTTAGGAGCATGCAAAATGTTGGAATGAGTGTGCACAACTTCATTTGTGTGTGATAGAAAAACTGAACCCAAAAATTTGGGTGCCAACAAGAGACCATGGTTGTCTTGTCCATGTGGAAGGTGTATTTATCTATGCATGTGTAATATGTAAACAATAAAGAATTGGGAAATAGAAGTATGGTATTTTATTACAACAAGGAAAATTTATACAAAGATAATATTATTGATCAAAAATTACAACAGATGTGAACTCATGAAGCCTTTGGCATAACCTTTAGAAGATGGAAAATTTATCCAAGTAGTGGGGATGGATGTATATAATATTAAGCATATAAATATATGCATAACTACAATGTAGACATGTACAATATTAATCCTACACTTGTGAAATATATAGGCTAACTCAACCTAGACTCTAGAGCATGTTTTGATTTATCTTGTATGCATATACTCATCTCTCAAAATTATGTCGCATTTCCATTTATATGTCTACACTCCAAAACTAAGTCTTTGGACAGAAAAAATTGTCATAATAAAGGTATAAAATTAGCAATTTATGTTGGCATAGGGGTAGACCTAGGGTTCAACGCTTCAACAACACACCAACAAAACCCTTACTACCAACCCTTTCAACAACACCTGTGAAGCAGATGAAGTCTCACTCGAGGTAGATACAGGGGGGGTTGTAGAGATCAAGTGTCTACAACCTAGATGGGACACAGATTTGTGATCACAATACTTAATAGAGAACTTATCCAATAACATTCATTATTCTTTAATCCCTTTATGCACATCCCAGGTTAAAACCCTAGTTACAGAACAATGTAGTATTAATCAAGATCTAAGCACATCCAACCATTCAACACATAACATTAAAAAAAATATAGCATTCATTACATCATAAATCACTAAGCATTCATAGATCTATCTATCATAACAGTGCACTAAGAAAATACAAGAACAATATACCACAAAGCACAATAACACAAGATATACGTGGTTCACCCCAGTGTGGGGCTATGTCCACCAACTCTTCTTCTTCTTTATTAGATTCTTCCAATACTCTTACATGCACAAAGCCACAAGCCCAACTCCACATAGAACAGGAGATATGCATGCACCTAGCCAAATCCTCCTTCCCCAAGTAGTTCAAAGCATAAATCCTTCTTACAATCACTTGCACTTAGCTCTGCAAGTTCTCAACACACATCATGCACGAAGCCTTCTTACAATCATACATGACCTATACTTAGAAAAATCCCTTACGTCTCTTGAACAAACACAACTTAGATCTCAAATATTCACCTCTACTTACATCACCTAGCTAGTTATTTATACATTACAAAAGGGGCTTAAACATGGGTAAACCCATGGGTCGACATCCCATACCCGTTACATAAACCCTAAGCCCAAAAATCCCATAAAACGGGGAAAAATCCTGCAATATCTACTTCACCTGGGTGCTCCTTCTTTGACCAGCCTGTTGAAGTCCCAAAAATGGACAAACACGACCAAGGTTCTCCAAAACTTGGTCAAGGGCCAACATGCCCCCAAAATGCACCTGTGACTCATCCCGAGTCACTCTGATCTGGGCAATTCTGCTTCGAAGGATTCGATCTTGGCTCGAGATTCCTTGACCTACTTCTTTTCTAGGGCCTCCTGCTCAGAAAAGTCCTAAATGACTTTCTTGGTGATAGGTCCTTCCAAGTGTTGTTCCACCAAGGTGACCACTTGTTCTAGTTGTGCACCCTATCCTTCGATTTCTTCAAAAAGTGTACAGGATTCATCCTGCACCAACTAGAGTCTATGGGTCACTTACATGACTCTATTATGGATGGCATTGATATGTTGTTGAACTGCGTGGACCTCCTGTGAACTTTTCATCTTTTCTATTGCTAAAAACTTCTTCAATTGTTCTTGCACTGTCGATGCTTGTTGTTTTTCCTCCTGGAGTTGTGCCTCCAATCTTCTCATCTCTGGGTCATCTGAAAGGTGCTCATAGGTTTGCACACTTTGGTTACTTAGTTTCTTGCATTCTAAATCCAATTCCTTGACTCTTTTGACTGTGCTCCTGGAAATTTCTTCTCTTTGATCTCGCACTTCCTGTGGAGTGCTCGATATTTCTTGTAGTTCCAATTCTTCTACTCTTGCTTGAAGTTGTTGAATAGCTTCAACGAGCTTCCCCACTTGGATCTCCATTGTCTCTTCTTCCATCTATGTTAGGCTTGACACATAGTGAAGTGTTCTAGTGACTTCTTCTTTAACCCCCATCTGCTCTGTGAGAAGCTGCTCATTTTCTTTCTAGATATTCTCTTTGTCCTCTATAAACTTCGCCTGGATGTCATCTTTCTCCTAATGTGCAACCCGACGTTTCTCTAGGGTTTCCTCCTTTCATTTCTTCAAGGCCTCTATGGCCATCTCTTTTTCTTCATGTACTCATCGAAGGCGGGCCTCTGCCACATATGCTAATTTGCGTAGTTGGGTAGGCTCGTCTCCCACTTATATAACTTATGATGACGTCGATGGCACTATAGACACTATGCGGCTCGAGTAGAGGGCTTGTGATACCCCTTTCAGCTTCGCCTCAATCCTATCATACATTATTTCCTATTTTTCTTTGTTCCACTGCAAAATATCCTCCAAAGTGTCTGCTATAGCTATGATGATGAGGTCAATGTCGTCCACTGTGAGCATAGTCTGTAACTAGGGATTATTTTCTCATGGATTCTTCAGTGATGAAGGATTATTTGGAGAAACCTTTCTTTTCTTGGATTTCTCGACTTCTATAAGGGGATCCTTAAGCGGTGTCACTTTTCCCTGTTCCTGTTTGTCTTCATCCTTGTTCTCTTCTTGGTTCACTTCACCACCTCCTCCTCCTCTAGGTGAATCAGGTGCACTTTCCTCCGATGCATTTTTCATTTCCTACACTTCTTCCTTCTTCTTATTACTGTTTCTTGGTCCATCATACTCTTCTCAAGTGACCAAAGGAATTCCCATGAGGTCGGGGTCGGAGAGTTCAATCTGTTTGGCTGGTACAAGGAATTTTGATGGCCATTTTTTGGTTATTTCCTCCATATATTCCTTGTTTAGTTTGTAATAGGACTGCAACTCTTCCTTGTTTTCATCCCCACACACAATGATGTAAATGAAGTGCCTCTCTGCGTGAAACTTCTCAAGTGGCCTGAAGTGATGGAATGTATTTAGCATCATGTGAGGAAAGGATTCAATGTCCCTCTTCAACTATAGGTAATAGGTGTGGAACATCGCATTGGACTACCATTTCATTCCCATGTCACTCAAATACCACAGGGTGGTGAACCTTGTGGCCAGGGGTTCAGATGACTTGACTTCAAGGAAGGTCGCTCCCTCTAGCATATCCCAAGTGATGAAGGCAACGAGAATCAACAACCAACTGAAGTGAAACTCATAGCCTTGGTCCTGTGCTTCACAACAATATTTCTCTAATTGATTGATGAGGTAGCTCACCCAGTTCATCTATATTCCTTCAACGCATTTTGCTACCAGGTCGATGTCAAACCCCATGACTTGCATTGGTCTATTATTCTTGATGATCTTACCAATGATCCATTGGCAAGCTAAATGCATTGTGCCATCTTGGATGGAAGATACCTTGTAGCCCCGCTTCCCCTTATCCACATCGTCATAGGTGTCTTTTATTCACTGAACAAGGGTGTGATCTACGACCTTCCATGGGTAGAATTTATGAGGGTCTAGTCCCTGCATGCTTAATCCAATTATCATGTGAATCAACATTGGATCCACATTCACGTGCCTATCTAACCATAGATAGCCTCCATGGTAGCATGACATGAGGAGTTTAACACATGTGTTAACCTCCTGATGTCTACCAAAATGGGTTAGCTTCATGACATTGAGGATGGTGGACCTCATTATCTCCTTAGTCAATGATTGTGGGACTATCTTCGACTTCTTCCCCATTGTCTTTATCAAGTACTTATGCGGTGCAAGGAGTGCATAATTCTTCCTATCTCCCAGGTTAAATTCATTGATCTTAAGATCAAGAATCAGTCTTAGTTGCGGTCCAACTATGCGTATCCCCTTCGGGAGGTACACAGTGATGAGGGTGTACTCAAGGTCTCTTCAAACATTCTCACGACTAACCGCACCAACCAGGGGCGGGATTTAGTTAGGCAGAATCGACGGTATGAGCTTCGCATTCATGAGGTTATCATGATGCTTTCTTCTTTTCTTTGTTGTGGTTCAGGAGGGCCCATATTGACGTCCAGTCGATGGGGATGTTTGAAATCCCCTCATTGATGAATCCTATGTTATTTTGGACATGACCTTCTCAGCCATAATATCTATGAGGATCTCCTCCATAGACTTCTCTAATTCACTACGTTCACCTGACCTACACGCTCGAGATCAGATATCTCGGGTAGGTGAAGAAACACTCAAGGTAAGAAAAATTGGTGGCGAGGTCTCAGTAAGCATTGCACGATAGAAATTAGTTCTCTTTGGGATCAGATAATCACAATTTGCAAAAGTTTCCCTTGTAAGACATTCGTCAGATTAAATATATAATGTCATAATAGATTTCTACAACGGGAAGGATTTCCTCAATCCATCAGTTATGGTGCGGTCTCAATGATCCAATGATGATATTTCTAGCAATAACTCTGTTTCTAACCATTATGTAGCATCATTCTAATGCTCGAGATGCCTCCAATGGTCATATTTATTTTCCGTGGCGAAGTGCCAGTATGCGTTGTTCTCCTATTCCGGCAAGGTTCAAGTTTTTCAATCCTTCTTTTTGCGAGGTCTTCTACAGAACCTTGTGTAATATTTCTAGCTTTGATTTCTTCTTGTTGAGATTTATGACCTTCTTTCTTGTGATCTGATTCACTGGGTTCCTCTTTCCATTCGTATCTACTCTTGGCATAGTAACTTCACACTTCTGAGGGCCTTTGAAAAGGTTTGAGTGGGATACATCTTCCCTAATTACTTCAGGGGTAGGTTCTCTTCTCTCCTACATGGATAGGTTTTTCAAGCCTTGCTGTGTTTTCTCAACTTCGATAGCTAAGTTTGTAGCCCTTAGTTGCTTCGAATTGTTATCTTGTTCTTCTATTAAGTGTGCTATTCTCTTAGCCATGGAATCTTTTAATTATTTATTTTTCTGTTCTATAGATTCCTCTTCTTCTTTCCTTCAAATCTGATCTTTCTCAATCCAATTCCTTCCTAACAAAAGTGCAAATGGGGCACTATTCTCAACAAACTTAACGACCTCGAATTCTTCTTCAGTCGATGCTCCATGAGAAATCATAGGTACATGAGTAAGTCTTCCAAATAGGGTTATCATATTTCCTCTAAACAATGATATACCTCCTAATGAATGAATCATAGTAGGCTTTCCCAAAATTTCCCAAGTACTTTCTGTCATCATATTCATCTATGTTTTTGCATCCAATACTTATTCTATGTCGAAGTCTCTTATTTGCATTTCTATGCATTCATTCTCTTCTAATATCTCTAGTAAACTGATGTCTCTATGACCGTTCGGGGTTTCTTTCATAGGCAATAATATAGTTTTTAATTTTTTCTGGTGTCCTATCATATCCTTAGTATCTTGACCTTCCTCATGGTTTTCTTCTCTTAGATTCATCTTTTCAACTTTAGCAATCATTCTAGGGAAGCCCAAAACTTCATGACCAACGTATTTACAACAAAGACAAATAGGGCCTCTACTAGGGCATTCCTTAGCAATATGTCCCGGTCTTCTACAACTATAGCAAATATTCAATCCTCTTTTTCTCTTAAATGATCCCCAACTTTTCCTATACTACACACCAGGGTCACAGTGATGAACCTGCAAAAAATTCTTTCTAGGATCCTGCATCCACTTGTTAGTCCAAGAATTCTTTCTATGCATAGGAATAACATACCTTTCATTATTTTTATCAGATCTATTCATATCAAATCTTCTTTCTTCTAGTTGTGCCCTAGTTTTCAGGATAGGATAAGATCTATCAAGAAATCCTAGATCCATTGTTTCAAAATACAAATTTTCCACTTATCTTACCTTTATTAGAGCACAAAGATTTAAGATCTTACCTCTTATCTTCATATCTGATTCCCTTCTTATCACAAAGCTTCACAAGTAAAGTAGAATATTGCACACCACAGCAACAGATCTACACATAGAGCTTTCTCTTTTATTTCAGTTCCCAGCAATCAAAGTTTCATGTCCCGACAATGAAACCATTTGTTAGCATAGGGGCAGACCCAACATTCAAAATTTCAATAGTGCACCAACAAAACCCTAATTACTGGCCCTTCCAACAACACCTGCGAAGCAGATGAATTCTCACCTGAGGTAGAGGTAGGGGGTTGTAGGACTCAAGAGTCTACAACCTAGCTAGAACACATATCTGTGTCACAATAGTTAACAGAGCACTTAGCCAATAACATTCACTAGTATTTAACCCCTTTATGCACATCACAGGTTCAAACCCTAGTTACAGAACAATGTAGTATTAATCAATCTCTAATCACATCCAACCATTCAACACATAACAATAAAACAAATCTAGAATTCATTACATCATAAAGAAATAAGAATTCATAGATCTATCTATCATAACAATGCACTAAGAAAATAAAAGAACAAGATAACACAAAGCACAATAACAAAGGATATACGTGGTTCACCCTAGTGTGGGGCTACGTCCACCAACTCCTCCTCTTATTTATTAGATTCTTCAATCTTTTTACATGCACAAAGCCACAAGACCAACTATGCATAGGCCAGGAGATCTGTGTGCACCTCGCTTGATCCTCCTTCCCTGAGTAGGTCAAAGAAAAAAACTTTCTTACAATCACTTGCACTTAGCTCTGCAAGTTCTCAACACACAACATGCACAAATCCTTCTTACAATCATACAGGATCTGCACTTAGCAAAATTCCTTACGTCTCTTGCACAGAGACAACTTATATCTCAAAGATTCACCTCTACTTACATTTCCTAGCTACTTATTTATACATTACAAAAGGGGCCTAAACATGGGTAAACCCATGGGATGACATCCCATACTCGTTACATAAACCCTAAACCCAAAAATAGCATAAAAGGGGGTGAGATCCCGTGATATCCGCTTCTCCTGGGCGCTTCGTCTTTGACCAGCCTGTCAAAGTCCCAAAAAATGGTCAAAAACGACCAAGGTTATCCAAAACTTGGTCAAGGGCCAACAATTTACTTAACAATATAATTAATTATTTTATTTCTACTACAATTACAACAATATTTTTACTTACAACAATTTTTAATTCCTTGAAAAAGAATTAAAATAGTGGACATCGTTGCAACGCGTATAACACAAGAATACTCTCAATAAATACCCTATATCATTTTTATAGCAGTATGTCCAAATCCTTAGAAAAAATCTCAGGGGTATTCTATGCAAATGAAGTGAACAATGAAAAAAAAATCATGGGAAGAGAAGCCTACTATATTTTGAGCATGAGAATAGGTAGAAAAAGAAGAGACGTTTCTAGTTTGTTTCTTTCAGTGAGAGTGGTATGTATATTGTTGTCATCTCACACTATGCATGGGCTACTTAGCAGACACATGCATCCTTCATGACTAGAAATAGAGAAGAGGTCATTAAATATGACATGCATCTGAGATGCCTTCCTTTTCACACCTTTTACCTTTCCTTTTGTACCATTTTCCTCCATCGTTCTAGATTAATTTTGAGTGTAATCATATATTTTTTCCTCATGTATGCATCTTCATAACTTATGACATTTTAAGTAGTTTTACTAGTGTAGTTAGGGAAAGCTAACCTTTTATGCTTTCCAATGATAGAATGTTGACATCTTGTTCCAGGAAAACATCACAAGTACGAAAAAAGAGTTGTTTCAACACCATGATGTTGTTGCAATTCCCCTTAGGACGAATACTATGAAACCATCAACCTTGTCGAGATATTGCTACAACAACCCTTAGGTATACTGCTGTGACACCATCAACCTTCAATGGTTGTTGTTGCAACATGCTTTCTAGATAACACAACATGATTTTCGGTTGTTGCAACATGATTTTAGGTTTCTACAACACGATTTCTAGTTTCTACAACAAGAATCTCATATGACACCAACAACATTTTTTGAAACACATGTTTAATAGATGAAGCAAAATTGAGCAACCACAACCCCCATCTTGAAAGTTGTGATCGATGAGGTGGATGCCCCCCTATTCGATGAGGGAAAAATGATACCTCCCTATTCCTTTTACTTTTGGCCATTATGTACTTTCCAATCCATTGGGAATATGTCATGAAATTATAAGGGTGATGCTTTGTTATATATCAATGTACACATAGAGACTCTATTAGATATCAGTGTACATGAAACTGATTTGAATATATGACATTCTGGACAACCAATCATTAGTACGATGGAAATCCCATCATGCAAGAAAAGAATTTTCAAAAAATTGGGTTGGAGATTTTATTTCCATGTTGTCTTTATGTTTGGGTAGAGATAATAATGAATCAAATAAAGCCCATATCATTTCAATTATGTCCAGAAAATATAGCCTCTCGCATTAAATTATATTTCAAATATTATCCATACTTATTCTATTTGATGTTTCATACTTGATCTATTTGATGTTACCATAGACCAAACCAATAATTTTGAGTGTAACAATATATTTTTGCCTCAGGTATGCGTCTTCAATACTTATGTCATTTTAAGTAGTATTTATAATTTACTTAGCGAAAACTGTCCTTTTATGATTTCCAATGATAGAATGTTGACACCTTCTTCCACAAAAACATTACATGTACAGTAGAAGATTTGCTACAACATTGTGACATTGTTGTAACACCTTGTTGAGGGGTCATAAATCCCTTTAACTCAATAGCAAGAACCAAACCCGTCACCGAGGCCCAATTATAATCTGTAGCATTTAATAGTGGAATGGTTTTCCAAATCTTGTGATCCAATCAAATGATCGATGGGCTTTATGTTTTCTAGTGAAAGATTCTCCTCTAGTTCAGACGTTCTCTTTTAGGTGGGACCAATACAAGATAAGAGCCAGTATAAACCAAATGGGTAACAAGGTGGGAAAACTTAACTACTAGAGAAGGTTGAGCTTGGGATAGCCCTTTCACTCTAGCATGCAGACAATGATTCTATACCACGGGCCTAGTACTAATACATTAACCTGTTGGTGTTCAAATTATTAACTGAGACACAATTTATCAGAAGAAAACATGCATGTGATAAACGATGGCAAGAAAAATAGTTTCCTTAACTCTAATCATCAATCACATATAAACACAATGATTTACTTTCATCATTAAAGATAAGAACTATAAAACATTGAATCAGATAACTTATCAACATGTTTAGAAGCTCTTACTTGTTACAACATCCATTCATGAGATGAAATCATAAATAATTCTTCTCCACATCCAATCATACACACTTTTGATTAAAAAAACAAACTTGTCTCTGGTCCTAGACATGAGTTCTTAGTTAAGGCATCTCTGAAATAGTTCTTTACAAATCCAAAAATGACGGTCTTTGTGACAACTATTGACCTCTTGCTAACAGGTAGATCCTTCTATTTATAACATACTATTAACTAAAAATAACTATTAAAGTGTAGCTAAGTAAACCAAAACTTGCCACATGGTGCTTTCTTCTATCATTCTTCAAAGAGTCATCAAATCATCTCACTTGAGAGGATGACTCTTCTCATATTCTGACCACTTGATGAAGATATCCTCTCATGTGTTAGCATACAAGAATCTATGTTGTCCCATTGCAGCGAAAGGGTTATCTCTTATCTCTACTGTGTCTGCATCGGATACTTGACTATTCTGGCACTTAACTGATCCAACATGACTCGAGCTTTGATCAGGTGCTCCATGAACTATTGCACCTATCCTAGCGCCATGTATGCCACCTTTTCTATTTCCTCAGCCCATGATGCATGTTGTTCGGCATGCGATTTGAGTATGTCGTGCAAGTCGATAAAGTCATCAGGTGTTCTCAATTCGGGGAGGCCGATGTCTCTCATTACTGGATTGATCTTAGTTCATCTTTTCTTGCACTTGGACCATTTATCCTAGATTTCCCAATGAGGTTCCTGGGCCATTTTAACCCAATATCTGGTCAATTTCCTTATGCTGTCGATGTTGCTTTCCCTTAGCACCTGGATGTCGTTCTCTTCGGTGTCTCGACCCTATTACACCACACTGATACAGTTGATATGTTAAGCCCTAATATTGGCTCATTACCCCTTAATTGGGGCATATTAAATTAGTAATGTTATTTTATTTATGTCACCTGTATTCCATTAGTTGTAGTTATACCTCGTAGTCTCCTATATATACCAAGGAGACATTTTCATTTGGATTCATCTTGTACTTGAACATTTATGTGGGGTAAAAGGAGGTTGCCCCCTTGAAGAGGCTTATTATCTACAATTATCTCTTTTTCAAGGCATTGAGTACTTAACTGAGGTTTTTCTATGCTATATTGATATTTGGTTCTTAACATATGGTATTAGAGCTCAAGGTCTTGGGGTTTCATTGCTACATATGAGACACCTTGGAATTTTTTCTATAACATTTTTTCTACAATGTTTCAGAATCAACGACTTGGAGGATATTTAGTATATGGATCAAGGTACATTGGGTTAAAATTCTAGCTTATGAGGCCTTATGATTTTGGCGATACAACCTATGAGAGATAGGGTTATGGAGTCATCTTGAACTGAGTCATTGCAAAATTTTCACTATAAAAATTTTTCTGTAACATTCCAAACCCTGAAATCTGGAGGATATTCACAAAAATTAGTAAGGTATCTATGGTAAAATTTTCAAATTCTGGGTCATCTACCATTTGTATATACACCTTGTGGAAGATAGGGTATCTAACTAGTCCTATTGACTAGTCTCAAGAAGGTGTTCCATATAAAACAATCATAACTTCTTCCTAGAGAATCCAAATTGAGTGAGACTGGTTTCCTTGGATAGTGGGCAGTCTGTAGTATTTCAGGTACAAGTTTCAGAATTTTATATCAATTATTTTTTGTGGGGCATGCTATACAAGGGAGATATCTTGGAAAGACCAAAAATCAGCAAGTTGTGGGGAAGTTACTGTAAATTACACTTGGCACATCCAATTTTGATCAAACTTGTGGCACTGCAAAGAAGAAATATTAGAGAACCACATAAAATAAATTTTCATACCCAAAAGGGCTGAAACTTCGGAGATACAATAGAAGAAATATTGTCTAGAAGAACCACCTCAAAATCAAGGTTCAAAAGTTCTACTTGGCCAACATGCCACGCAAAAAGGGAACTTCTACACCAAATAAGCCTCCAGAAAATCCTACTTAGAATCTTTATGAAGGTGAAGAAATGTGTGGGGACAAAAATGATTCACTATGGTACAAAGATCGCTTATATTTATGTAAGAACTCCCAAATCAAACAAAAGGTATTATTGGAATTGCACACATCTCCAGTAGGAGGGCACTCTAGACTTTTGAAAACCTACCATAGAATCAAGAAGGATTTTTTTTGGGATGGCCTTGAAACTGATCTTCAAAGGTTTGTGGCAAAATTTTTTGTTTTCCAACAAAATAAGGTGGAAACAATTAAGACCCCAGGTATTTTACAACCATTAGCCATCCCAAGTCAGCGCTGGGAGGAGGTTTCCATGGATTTCATCACAGGGTTACTGAATTCTGAAGGAAAGAGTGTCATCATGGTGATTGTTGATAGAATGACCAAGTACACACAATTTTGTGCACTCTCTCATCCCTTCAAAGTTAGTACAGTTGCCACCGCATTCATGGAGATAATTCAAAAGCTACATGGCAGCCCAAAGATTATTGTAAGTGACAGAGATCCCATCTTCACTAGACATTTTTGGAAAGAATTATTTTCTTTTTTGGGTACTCAATTGGCTCATAGATCATCCTATCATCCTCAATCTGATGGACAAACCGAGATAGTGAACAAATGTCTGGAAGGATACCTTCGTTGCTTTGTCTCTAATAAACAAACACAATGGTTGAAATTGTTACCCTTGGCAGAATGGTGGTATAACACTTCCTTTCATACTGCAACAAAAATGACACCATTTATGGAACTCTATGGATACCACCCTATTTCCATCACTTTTTATCTAAAATAAAAATCTAATGTTCAAGCAGTGAAAGATCATATCGAGCATCAACAACAAGTTCTCCAAATCTTAAAGGACAACCTAACGATGGCACATAATCGCATGAAACAATAAGAAAATCAACATCGTAGTGAAAGAACTTTTGAAGTAGGGGATTGGGTGTTTTTAAGACTACAACCATACAAACAGATGTCCCTCAAGAAAGCCAATAAGGATGATAAATTATCACTAAAGTACTATGGCCCTTATAAGGTGTTGCAAAAGATTGGTACTATGGCATACAAATTGGAGTTGCCTGCATCTTCATGAGTACACCCAGTTTTCCATGTTTCATGCTTAAAGAAGGTTATAGGCGATAAGATCCTAGTTCAAAATATATTGCCAAAAATTGACGAGGAAGGAAACATCATATTGGAGCCTGAGGCCATCACTGACACAAGAATTCACCAGCTGAGGAATAGATCCATTTCAGAGTATCTCATTAAATGGAGGAAACTACCGGTTGAAGATTCCACTTGGGAAGATGAGTCTTTTATACAGAAGCATCCAGAGTTACTCAAGCATTGTAGAAAACACTTGTCTCAAGGGGAGGGGCATGTTAATCCCTAATATTGGCTCATTACCCCTTAATTGGGGCATATTACATTAGTAATGTTATTTTATTTATGTCATCTTTATTCCATTAGTTGCAATTATACCTCCTAGTCTCCTATATATACGAAGGAGACATTTTCATTTGGAATCATCTTGTACATGAACATTTATGTGGGGTAAAGGGAGGTTTCCCCCTTGAAGAGGCTTATTATCTGCAATTATCTCTTTTTCAAGGCGTTGAGTACATATTCTAAGATTTTTCTATGCTATATTGATATTTGGTTCGTAAAATGATCCTTTCCACATATTGGTTTGATTTATCATACCACATATCCATATCCTTACACATCGCCAGTGCCATGCAGGTGTCTTCTTGAAGCTTGAATATCCTTGCAGTGAATAGGTGTTGTTCATCTATAAATTTGTTGTAGGCCTCCTGGAATTCGCTCCTTAGGAACATCACAGCCTGTGTGGTGTCTTGGTAATACTTCGCCAAGTGGCATAGATGTTCCAATTCCTTCAAAGAAGTGGCCAAATCTTATTCATCCTATCTTTCTCTGTTCAGGGTGGCATCTATGATTTCCATCCCTGCGTCGATAAGTTCGGATGTCTTGGCATGCTCTGTGTTGATCAGTTCTTCCTCTTTGGTGATGAGGATGGAGTGATCTAGAGTGATCCTCATCTTATTGGTTGTTATCTTCATGATATATTTCCTTTCTTGGTCATAAGCGATGGCAGGTATGTCAGCGACTTCATCCATGGGTTTGGGGATTTTCTGATCTCCCTAAGTGAGCATATTTCCCAAGCTCCGGATGGTATATATTTGTTCAAGACTGGGTTCTTGAACTTCCTCCATGTGTTTCGAACATCTGGATTCTATTTGTTTCTCATTGCGAAGTTGAGTACTAATTGAAATTGAGGCACTGGGGGTAGGATCAGTACTTACTTGAAAATCGACCGTTGAGACAACGATTTCCTATTGTGGAGATTCTTCTTTTGGTTCGCCTGACCCTAGCTCATCCGTCAGACTATCCTTTTGAGTTTATGGTATATTTAGTGGTTCAGTGTCTAAGAGACTTTTGAACTCTTGATCATTCTTTGAAGGGATTAGAATTTGAGCGTCGAGAGCTAGAGAAGATACCTTCTCTAACTTATTTTCCTTTGTGATCTGTATAAGAGTCATGAGGGATACCTCCAGACTTTCTTCATCATCATAGATGTTTATCAATTCACGGAGGGGTTTTTGTGATCTTTCTCTCTATGATGTTATTACTATATATGGTTGAGCTGAGACATCCCTCGGTGATCTGGCCTGTGGTGTTGTAATTTCAGGGTTATCTAACCCAACGATTTCATCAATTTCTATCAACTCAGGGCCACTTGGAGCTACCCAGATTTCATTTGAGTTGTTGACAGAGGTCCCTATCATTCCTATGAGGTATGGTTCATCTTAAAGCTAATAAATTACTCACTACGCTTATTCTATCATGAGAAATCCCCTTGCTCGTGTGTCTTGTGTCATAATGAAACCTCTATCTTGCATCGGGGCCACCAGCGGAACCTTTGTTGCTTTTGTGGCTCTGATTTCTTCTCTAGATATGAGGGCCTCTCGAGCCGATTTATCTATGTTCATCTTCTATTCATCCAAGCTCATGGCCCTAAACTTGGTAATTTTAGGGTCATCCATCCTTGCTACCACCTCATCCCAGGCCTAGGCATTTTCAGTGAAGACTTCATCTTCAAATGTTTTGTGGGCATATGACCAACATGATGACACTTCTGAAGTGTGTTGCAGGACTAGTCCCTTTTGATCGTGCTTGCAAAATCAACTTGTCTAGAACCATAACTCGAWTTGGATCAACCCTTCTTGTTTGGCTTGAGTTGTATGTTTAACCAAGTAGAAACCTACATGGAAACCATAAGGAATGAACTCCTGCTTCTTGTCCTTAACCAAGGTAGTGTTGTAGCCTTGTAGGATGGTTTGATAGCATATCTCTCCCACTACAAGCTGGACTGAGAGATGAAATGGTAAGAAGTGTGGTTCTCTGGTGGCCCTGAGCACCTTGATGTAGGTGTTGTTCTCATCTAAGTACCAGTGTCCTACTATGGAAAAATTTTTATTGGACACAGTTGATAGTCTCGAGCATTCCTTCCTAAAAAGAATGAAATAAATTCGTGTGATGAATTGATTGAAAATGAGGGAGTAAGACTTATTGTACCCATTCTCCCATAGGATGTTGAAATAGACGTGTATCCAGAGCTCTGTGACATGCCAACTCAAATTCATACCGACAAAAAAAATCCTGGCGCATATGACATCAAGAAAATAGGAAGCCATGTAGAAAATTAGTATCTTTCCCTCCTTCGACGTCTCATCTTGTTGTGTAAATATGCTCAGTTGTTTAGAAATTATGGATCCCTAATTGAAAATACTCCCGAAGATAGCCATTGTGTAAGCCAAAGGCATCCATGCATTTGCAAATATGGATAAGTCCTTCTCTCCATATAATCGATAGATGAGAGCCATCAAATAGATGTATGGCTCTCTTATGTTGGTAGTCTGGTACCAACCAGTGCTCTGGTTGGTGTATTTTTTATCTTCCCTCCACCATGAGTCCATCACCTGACTAGTGTCATGGCATTCATAGAATTCATGATGAAATATGTATTCATCCACTCCATAGGTTCTTGGAGTTTGTAGTATTTATGGACCTCTACCGGAAGGACTACCTTGACACACCCACCATTGTCATCATTGATCAAACATTTCATTGTGTCTTTGTGGTCGATTAGCCACTTCAGGACTTCAATATAAGGAAAAATAAGAGTTATTATTGCCACCATATGTAGGTATGACCATCAAAGTTTTGGGAATGCTTCATCATCGAGCGCTCTAACATCTGGATCACTGTGTGGTATATATTCTGAGTATTTCTCTTAGATGATATTCCTAAAAAGTTCTCCGTAATGTGAGAGTTCCATATTGGATCATGTTCTTGCCTCTATATCTCCAAAGTCCAGAGGTTGGATGAAATCCTTCTTCATCAATGTATTAATGATGGGTCCAGGCCTTAGAGTGTATTCTAATTTCCTTCCGGCCCTTGGAAAAGATCCTTCACCTACCTCTCATTCTTTCAGCTTCGGTGCCCTCGACGATCATCCAGTAGTTGGATTTCTTGGTGGAATTGTTCCTTCAATTAAAATAAACCTTTAGAGACTATGTAAAGAACAACAAAAGATAATAAACATATAGCTTGTATCCATATGAAAATTACGAACTTTGATACATACTTGTGAAGCTTGCTAAAATCTCATTATTTTGATACTCACCGGGTCTCTACATCTTTCGAATTAATCATCTTTCTTCTCCGGGTGCTCTGAATTTCCTCGCGTACAGAATCATTTCATTTTCAACACATCAAGAGAATTTAAACTAGAGAAGAACTTACCATGTCACATCATCCATTCAATTCGGGTGATGAGTGAAATTTAAACAAATCTGTCACTGATTCTCTGCAACTTAAATTCGTCGTGGGTTGACGATGGAGGTGTGGGGATGATGCGGTCTATCGGTGATTTTTTAAACGGATTCTTTGATTGGTGGATGAGGTAGAAACTAATGCAAGACTTGGTATTAATTATCCTCTTAAATGTTTAAAATTTGATCATATCTAATGCTAAAGCATCCCATTGTGTCGCTCTGTTAGTGGGTGTATCAGAGATTGGGGATGTGCTATGAAAATTTTCGTTGATATCCTTTTTCAAAAGATCTGACGTCGATTAATCTCACCATACAATGTTGTTGTGGAAAAGATGACTCAGAGGTGTGACTCATACCTATCAAACCAAGAATGATTCAGGATAAAACTAGACCATACGGTTTTCTAATCAATTAAAGACACGTGGCATTGAAGACCGATGACCTAATTCACATGTATTGATTGGAGTCAGGAATTTTCTTACGTTATTCATTCTAAAAAAAACCTTATCTTGTCGGTGTTGGAAATGTATCTAGGATCGATGATCGATGATAAACCTAATGAGTGATTTTTCATATTAGCTTCCTCAAAAATTCTCGATGCCGAAAACGCATCGAGGATCGACGATTGGGAATTTCCTTTAGCATGGTAAGAATGTTTGTTGAGATCCCTTTAGTTTTTCCCCAATTCTGATAAGCGTGTCGGGTATCAACTATCGACGATATCTTTTATTTCTTTGTTAACAATTGTTCTCCTCATCTTTTACCGAAGTCGAAGGGGAATCGACTATCAGTGATATCCTTATGCAAGAAATTGACACAAAGAAAGAATTTATTTTGCCGATACAGATTGGGATCGATGCTCGGTGAGCGAGGTTTTACGAGTGACTCTTTTCCTCCTTTGAATTCCTTCTGATGCCAAATATGGACATGTCAAGTGAAGTGTTTTGGTTTTTGATTCTTTATTTAGTTGTTAAGGATTTTTAAATCATGGGGTTTCATAAGTTCAAACAAACCTGAATAGCTAATGAGAGTAATGCTAATAAGAAAAGAAAAAAAAATTCTCAAAATGAAGTCAAATCAGAGAAAGCAAAGACCAAGTAGTACCGAAAAAATTAAAAAATTGACACAGGATTTTTAGGGTGTGTTGAGTGCTCAACAATGACAATTTACTGGGTGAAAGAAGAATATTTTTTCCTACCTCGGACTCGGCTTATGAAAAATATGGTTAAGAAATTAACTAGATTTTTATCAGAGCCTCTTGTATCCTTGCATTTGAAATTCCCTGGTTGGTGCATTTGGGCCTGCCTATGGGGTTTCCAACCTTTATTACACCTTTGTTTCCTATAACTCTAAATCACGCCCCCCTTTGACATGAGTCTAGTAAATAATTAACTGGAACTAGGCATTTTAATTACCCCTATTCACTTGCTACGATGTTTCTCCACTATCAACAAGCATCCATAGCCCTAGTGGATTGACGTCGACGTCACCGACCTTGCTTTGCTTCCAACAAGAATACATATCCCTGGTGGAGTTATATGCATACTCTCTCCTACTGTGTGCTCATTTGATATAGTTGATTTTATTTCAGCAGAATGCCTTGAGCGAGTGGGAGAGGAGGACATCTGTTATTTGAAAAATGAGGTCGTTAAGACAAAAAAATTCTAGATTTGTCTCTGAGGTACATGTAGTCCTTTCCAACTAACCGTATTTCCCTTAATATTTTACCAGACCACCATGAAAACAATTCATCACTTTTCTAGGGTTGTTCATCGGTGCATGTTAGGCAGAGGACCCCTCAAAACAATACTAGGTCCCTTAGCGATTCTTATGTTGTATGTGAGCGATCAGTTAGGAACATAGTTCATCATATCACACAAATTAAGGTCAACCATTGTCTTGCTAAAAAAAATCTTCAAAAGAACATAAGTACAATAGAAAAAAAAAAAAGCATTTCACAATCGATGTATCTAAAATAAACATCATGAAAACATAAACACAAAAAATCTCTTTTTTTTAATGGAAATATTGTTTTAGGGCTTGGCCATTCACGAGGAGGGCGTCAGGTTACCCCCTCAGATTCTACAGTCTATAAGTGTCGGACCCAATCTTCTCAGCCACTTGGAAAGGTCCAAGCCATAGGTTCTGAAACTTAGAACGTTTTCCTTTCGGCTCGTTTGCTGTGTCTCATTTTAGGACTTAGTCTCCTACTTCAAAATTCTTTTCTTTAGCCTTATGTTTATTGAACCACCTTTTCACTATGTGTTGATTATCTATGAACTTTGATTTTTCTTTCTCCCTTTCTTCTTCCATCATGAGGAGAGTATCAATTCTTTGTTGTATCACTGATGAGGGTTGTCCTCTCGAATCTTGAGAAATTTGAAGAGATTGGAGATATAACCCATTCGGGAGAATGGATTCCTATCTATATACCAAAAAGTATGGGGAATTCACTATATCTTCTTTGGGTGTGACTCTATCGGCCCATAAAGCATTATGAAGTGAACTATGTCGATTCCTCTGGTTATCTGGAACTGTTTTCCTCAATATTTTCACTAGGTTATTATTAGTTGATTCTACCACATCGTTTCCCTTTTGATAGTAGTTTGTCGAGTATCTGATTATGATTCTTTTGTCTAGAGAAAACTCTGTTAATAAGCTGGAAAGAAAGTAAGATGAATTATCAAAAACAATGATGGAAGGCACACCGAACCTTGTGATCATTTGTTGTTCTATGAATTGGATCACCACATTTTCGTTTACATGAGTCAGAGGGATGGCCTCCGCCAATTTCATGAAATAATTTGTGGTGGTTAGTATGTATCTATTTTTTTTTGTAGAACTCAGTGTAATTTATCCTATGAAATCTAACCCCCATTGCTCAAATTGTTTGGAAACGACTACCGATTGGAGTGGAATGACTTTTCTCTTCTCCCTCCCCACGCTTATTTGACAATTTTTACATTTTATAGCATACGTGTGAGCGTCCCTGAACAGAGTAGGACAATAATATACAACCCTTAGTATTTTATGAGCAATGGTGTTTCCTATGAAATGTCCACCTGCAGGGCCATCATGGATCTCCTTCAAGACATTTTCTGCATCTTCACATTTGATACATATTAAAATCACCCCATCATAATTAACAAGGAATATTACCAAATATATGAGGTGACATTGTGTGGATTTTAACCCGAGGGCTCTCCTTTCCCTACGGTTTAGGTTTCCTGGGCAATTCCCATGATGCAGGAGATAATTTAGTTTCTCGTACCAAGACTATTGCCAGAGGGAGACGTATGAAGCTTCACCACACCATAATTCCAATTCATTCTCCCAACCGGGGTCTTCCTTTACTTGGTCCTAGCCTTCAACTACAAGTTTGCATAACCCTTGTCCCTTAACCAATTTCACAGGTTTTATATCTAGATCAAATTCTTGGACCATTGCCATCCAGTTTTCTCTTCTTTTCCCCATCTCCTGTTGAGTGAATAGGGATTAGATCGCAAGGTGAGGCATGATGAATTTGGTATGGTTCTTGAGGATGTCATACCTGAAGTGTTTCATGACCTTGTATACAACATAACAATGTTTGTCTATAGCAGGGTAGTTTAGTTCAACCCCTTGGATATTAGTTCTCATGAATGATATTAGGGCCTCGTTGTTGTCATCATCCTTCTGAGTTAATACTGCAACTAGCGATTGGTCTGAGGAGAAAGTATAGAGGAATAAATCTCTGCTAAAATGGACTTCGCAATATTGGAGCCTGAGATATTGCAGTCTTAATGTTGCTGAAATCCCTCTTTTGTTCTTCATCCCACTAAAATTCAACATCTTTACAGATCATTTTTTGTAAGCGTTTGATCATTTTAGAGAAATTGAGGGTGAATTTCCTCACAAAATTGATCTTTCCAAAGAATGATTGCATAACCTTTTTGTTCTGAGGTAATGGAAGTTGAGCTATAGATTTAATCCTTTTTGGTTCTATGTGAATGTCCGCTTCAGATATAATGTTTCCTATTAAATTACCTTCTTCGACACCAAAAATAGTTTTCTTAGGGTTTAAGGATATACCGTATTTCCTACACCTTTCGAAAATTTGGGTTAAATGTTGGATGTGATCTTCTCTATTATTTGAATACATGGTCACATCATCCAAATATAATACTACACACATGTTGATTAGTCCCTGAAATTCTACATCCATAGCCCTCTGGAAGGTCGCCACTTGGTTCGGAAGGTAGTTTTCAAGCGGTCTTCTTCTGAAACTAGAACATGGATGTAACCTGAGAAACCTTCCAATAGGGAGAAAATATCAGAGCCTAACATGGTATGCAAAAGTTTCTCCATTGGTGGAACTAGGTAGTTGTCCTCTTCTGAAGCTCTGTTGAGGTTTCTGAAATCTACGCATAGGTGGATCTCCCGAGAATTTTTCCTCACAGGAACCAAATTTTCTACCCATGCAGAGTGTCTAACCTAGAAGATAATTTTGGCATCTAATGGTTTCTTTAACTCCTGACACATGAGAGGTTCCAAGGATGGGTGGTACTTCTGGAGCATCTGTTGGAACACTTTCACTTCAGGTTTTAATGGGATAGTGTGTTGAATGATACGGGTATCATAAGTTTTCAGATATCAGTATGTTAAGAACCAAATATCAATATGGCATAGAAAAACCTCAGAACAAGTACTCAACACCTTGAAAAAGAGAGAAATTCAAATAAAAAGCCTCTTCGAGGGAGAAACCTCCTTATTCCCACATAAATGTACAGTTCCAAGATGATTCAAAATGAAAATGCTTCCTTGGTATATATAGGAGACTAGGAGGTATAATTTCAACTAATGAAATAAAGCTGACATAAATAAAATAACATTACTAATGTAATATACACCAATTAAGAGGTAAAGAGCCACTATTTAGGGCTTAAGAAGCCCCTCCCCTTGAGACAAGTGTTGTCCGCAAAGATTGAGTAAATATGGATGATTCTGTATAAAATACTCATCTTCCCAAGTGGATTCTTTTGCTAGTAGTTTCCTCCATTTGATGAGATACTCTGAAATGGATCTATTCCTCAGTTGGCAAATTCTTGTGTCAGTGATGGATTCAGGCTCCAATATGATTTTTCCTTCCTCGTCAAGTTCTTCCAATATAATTTGAACTGGGATCTTGTCACCTATAACCTTCTTTGAGCATGAAACATGTAAAACTGGGTGTACTCGTGAAGATGCAGGTAACTCCAATTTGTATGCCATAGTACCAATCTTTTGGAACACCTTATAAGGCCCATAGTACTTTTGTGATAATTTATTATCCTTCTTGGCTTGCTTGAGGGACATCTCTTTGTATGGTTGTAGTCTTAAGAACACCCAATCTCCTACTTCAAAACTTCTTTCACTATGATCTTGATCTGCTTGTTGTTTCATGCGATTTTGTGCCATGGAAAGGTTGTCCTTTAATATTTGGAGAACTTGTTGTTGATGCTTGATGTGATCTTCCACTGCTTGAACCTTATATTTTTTTTTTAGAGTGATGGAAGGAGAGTGGTATCCATAGAGTGCCATAAATGGTGTCATTTTTGTTGCAGTATGAAAGGAAGTGCTATACCACCATTATGCCAAGGGTAACCATTTGAACCATTGTGCTTGTTTATCAGAGACAAAGCAACGAAGGTAAACTTCCAGACATTTGTTCACTATCTCAGTTTTTCCATCATATTGCGGATGATAGGATGAGCTATGAGCCAATTGAGTACCCAAACAAGAAAAAAATTCTGTCCAAAAATATCCAGTGAAGATGGGATCTCTGTCACTTACAATATTCTTTGGGTGGCCATGTAGATTTTGAACTATCTCCATGAATGTGGTGGAAACTATACTGGCTTTGAAGGGATGAGAGAGTGCACAAAAGTGTGTGTACTTGGTCAGTCTATCAACAATCACCATGATGACACTCTTTCCTTCAGACTTTAGTAACCTTGTGATGAAATCCATGGAAACCTCCTCCCAGCACTGACTTGGGATGGCTAATGGTTGTAAAAGACTTGGGGTCTTAATTTTTTCCACCTTATTTTGTTGGAAAACCAAACATTCTTCCACAAACCTTTGAACATCAGTTTTAAGGCCATCCCAAAAAAATTCCTTCTTGACCCTATGGTAGGTTTTCAAAAATCTCGAGTGCCCTCCTACGGGAGAGGTGTGCAATTCCAATAGTACCTTTTGTTTGAGTTGGGATTTCTTAGATAAATATAAGAGATCTTTGTACCATAGTGAATCATTTTTCCATGTAAATGTATCTCATGCGCCAGAATCCTGCTGCAACCTTTGAATGAGAATCCACACTTTTTCATCATTTTTCCATTCATCCCTTTCCTCTATTATTCAATCAGGCTGGATGATCGAGATAGCATGGAGAAATGCCTCAACATCTTCATCGTTTCTTGAGAGTGCATATGACACAACAATTTTCTTCAATTTTTTATAGACGATTTCAAAATCATCACCCAATATCTTGGTTACCCATTTTTGTTGTTCTTATGAAGATAGTCTTTGTTCCAAGAAGTATTTACGACTATCATGATTTGTTTTTACCTTAAAGTGCCTACCTATTAGATAAGGATGCCATTTATTCAATGCATGTAGTATTTACAACATTTCATTCTCATAAATGGGTTTGTGTAAGTCCTTTCCCTTGAGTGGTCGTCTTTCAAAAGCCAAGGGCCTTCCTTCTTGCATTAGGACAAAACCGATTCCATTTCTTGAGGCATCACATTCCACAATAAATGTTTTTGTGAAGTCTGGGGTGATCAACACAGGAGCTTTGCACATCACCTCTTTAAGTTGTTCAAAATTTTTAGTTTCTTCTGGAGTCCATGAAAATGCATCCTTATTAGTTAGTGTCATTAAAGGTGCTTCTATTCTTCCATAGTGCCGAACAAACTTGTGGTAGTAACTTGTCAAACCCAAAAATCCTCTAATATTCTTCAATGTTTTGGGAATCGGCTAGTCCATCATGGCCTTAATCATGTTAGGGTATACCTTGACACCTGCATGAGATACAATATGACCCAAATACTCTACCTCCTTCACTCCAAAGAAACATTTGGATGGTTTGGCATATATTTGTTGCTCCTTTAGTAGTTGTAACACCTTGTCAACATGTCACACATGATCCTCCCAAGACTTTCTATAGATTAGCATGTCATCAAAAAATACTAACAAAAATTTTCGAAGGAAGGGATTGAAAATGGAATTCATCAACCCTTGGAATGTGGAAGGCGCATTTGTAAGGCCAAAAGGCATGACCAAAAATTCATAATGGCCTTCATGAGTTCAGAATGTTGTTTTTGGGATATCTTCTTCCTTCATTCTAGTCTGGTGATACCTTGAACGAAGATCCAACTTTGTTAAATAGATTGCTCCATGTAGTTCATCTAACAATTTGTCAATGACAGGAATAAGTAACTTATCTTTAATAGTGATATTTTTGAGCTCTCGATAATATAGACACATATGACATCAACCATCTTTCTTGAATACCATTACCACTGGTGCAGAGTAAGAACTTTGGCTAGGTCTAATAATGCCAACCTCTAACATTTCTTCAACCATACGCTCAATTTCACTCTTCTGGGGATAAGGGTATCTGTATGGCCTGATGTTAGGAGGGACACTCCCAGGAATTAGGTGAATATCATGATCATGAGTTTTAGTGGGTGGAAGACCTTTGGGAATATCTTCAAATACTTTTGAATGCTTATCAATGATCCCTTGGAGATCTAGAGGAATAGATGTCTTGGATGTTTGAACATATAGTGAGAATAGTTGTGCAGTAACACCTTGATGCCCTTTTTTCAATAATTTT